>JAFBJU010000523.1:601927-651667 GCA_016785305.1 Colistium nudipinnis | reverse complement strand
CAAAAATTTCAAAACACTCGAAACTCGCACAGTAACATCGGCAGGGCCTAAAAATAGGCTACATGCAAAAATAAAGTGAAAAAAGTCAGAAAGTCATAGTATAGCATGTCGTCAAAAATGGACAAATTTGACCAAAAAATTGCCCTACTATAGCCTTATGTCGGCCAAAAAGTCAAAAATTTCAAAACACTCGAAACTCGCACAGTAACATCGGCAGGGCCTAAAAATGGGGTAGATGCGATAATGAAGTCAAAAAAGTCAAAACGTCATAGTATAGCATGTCGTCAAAAATTCATAACATTTACAAAAATCGCCTTACTATAGCCTTATGTCGGCCAAAAATTTCAAAACACTCGAAACTCGCACAGTGACATCGGCAGGGCCTAAAAATAGGCTACATGCAAAAATAAAGTGAAAAAAGTCAAAAAGTCCTAGTATAGCATGTCGTCAAAAATTGAAAAAATGTACAAAAAACGCCTTACTATAGCCTTATGTCGGCCAAAAAGTCAAACATTTCAAAACCATTGAAACTTGCACAGTAACATCGGCAGGGCCTAAAAATGGGGTACATGCGAAAATAAAGTCAAAAAAGTCAAAAAGTCCTTGTATAGCATGTCGTCAAATAACTGTATCAGAATAATTTTTATTGACCAAATGTACAGGTACACAGGAATTTAACTTGGTGTACAGCGGAAGTGAATAAACTCTTTATAAACTCTGCACGCTGTAAACACTGTAGTAGTCACGTCAAGTGGCCTTTAATAGTTAAGTGACAGATAATATATACAATATGCATATAATATATACGTAGATACAAATAGCATGGGTTTGGTATTCATCAGTAATCAAATACAATATACAGTGCATGGAAATTGTCATAACATAATACGGTATATAGTGCGTTAAGGTTATTGTCGTTTATCAAAGTTACAATGCAATGGAGTGCGTTTATGTTATCGACACTTATCCAGTTTTATAAAACGTCTTACTATAGCACAGTAACACACAGTAACATCGGCAGGGCCTAAAAATGGGGTACATGCGAAAATAAATTGAAAAAAGTCAAAACGTCATTATCTAGCATGTCGTCAAAAATTATATATATATTTTTTAAATGGCTAACTATAGACTTATTTCGGCCAAAAAGTCAGAAATGCACAAATATATGGTGGACGTAATTGTATGGTGGTTTCATCCAAATACAAAGTATGTGAAGTTGGCTCACCTGTTAAAGCTGTAAGTTCATTAGCAAACTGTTGAGCTGTTGTAGGTTGATTCCTACTTAGGGCACCAAAAAAGGTGTTCCAAAGTTGAAATCGAACCAGCGACCACAGCTCCATGAACTAACATCCTTAACAGGTGGCCAACTCTACATTCCCTATGGTTTCTCACTAAAATCTCCTTATTACCTATTTTAAAAAAACATTTAAAAGACGTCATCATATCGTACTTCCGTTCAAATACCCTGTATGTGAAGTTAGCTCAACTGGTTTGGCATGTAGGTTCATGAGTGGTCAGTGAGCCGTGGGTTGCTGGTTTTATTCCCACTTGTGACACAATAAGTGTTTCTTGAGTGGAAATGGAGCCGGTGACCCACAGCTCCATGAACCTGGGTTCACTGAAATTTCAACACATTTTAAATAAGTCATTGTATAGTAGTTTCGGCAAAAAAAAAAAAAAAACACTAGTATGGAAGATAGCACCCCTGGCAAGGATGTTGATTCACGGGCACTCAGGTTCATGGAGCCATGGGTCGCCAGTTCCATTTCCACTCGAGACACATTTCCTATGCCCTGAGAGGGAATTGAACCAGCGACCCACTGCTCACTGACTGCTCATGAACCTACATGCCAAACCAGGTGAGCTAACGCTTGAATTTTATACGAGGACAATGGTCTGGAAGAATAAAAAAAAACATCATTAATGCACATTTATATAAGAGGGGAAAAAAGTGAAAAAAAAAAACATCACAGCATAGTATGTCGTCAAAAAAATGTCAAATAAAACAATGTTTTTTTCATTGAAAACAATCTATTTTTTTTTTTTTACAAATTTGGAACATGAGTAAGCATCCATAATGATACATATACACATGAGTTAGTGGGTGAATGGGTGGGTCGAACGTAATCAGGAGTCTAGGCATGTAATTATAGTACTAAAGTAAAACTACCAGTTTTGTCGAACATTAAAACTTCTATGCCCCGCTTCCGCTCTGTGAATTGATGTTTTGGAAGAAGATACTTCTCCAGGAGGAAGATTAATTCTCAGTTGAAACAGCGCTGGGTCCGCGTTCTGCTCAGAATGGGTACTAGAGGAATAGAAAAAAAACAGAAAAAATGTAAAGATTATATAGCAGTTTGCACACAGAGGAACCCATGAGCCATACAAACATTGGACCTTGTCAGTTTGCAGGAAAGCCATCTTAAAATATATATGTCTTTGAAACATGATACCATACATGGACATCCCCACCTCAGTGGAAATGTGGAAAGTGAAAATGAACAGCTGGACAGGATCCAATACAGTATGCAAAAATGGTCAACACTAAATCCTTAAAACGGCAACAATTCCTTAATTCATTAGTCATCAGTCTTATTAGGCATATTGAATGTCTTATGTATAATATACAGAGAAAATAACTATGATATACAGTATATATATATATAATTTATACAGTGAATTTGAGAAGCCACTCACTGACTCGGAGCGATGGATCAGTTGCTTTTAAATGGGGCAGGATTACTTGCATTTTCTTTTCAACTCTTTTAAATGTGATTTAGAGGGGCCCCCAGTCTAGAAGTGAGGCAATAGAAACATTTCAGCATTTCAATAAAGTGTGGGAAAAAAATAGAATTGAATTGAACCCTCTCTGCGAAAAATCTCTTGGTTTAAAAAAAAAAGAACTCAGATCTGTGCGAGCTCCTGCCTGTCTAGTTCGGGGCACTGCTGTGCCCTTTTTCAACCCGGTCAGTGGGATCCTGCCCCCCCCCACAGCAGTCTGTTACAGCTCCACACAACCCCCGCTCCCATCAGTCTCCCCGCGTTCTCTCTATCACTGTCCCTCCCCTGCCACCTGAGGGAAAGATTCAATCACCTATGACCCAATCCATCTTTTAATGATGTCCGGACACTCCGAGGCCCACCTGCGCCCCATAAAAGGCTCCTCTCACAGTTTGCATTCTCTCTTCTTTGGCATGTCTTCTCTTAAACCGATCCTGTAGGGTGTGTGTGTGTGTGCGGTGGACCAGATGCAGGCGTATGTGCACATCCCCCTGCGGCTTTTGCCCATATTCCTTCTCTTTGGAGACCTTGACCAGTTTTTGGGGTTTGTTTATGAGAGCATGTTGGGAGAGTCCGGAGGAGGCAAGCAATGTGCCAGGAAAAACATATGGCACTGGTGGGATACAGACACCTGCCGCGGCACCAGTGAGAGTGCTTTCAGAATCATTAGGAATTAAAGCAACTTAATGACTTCACAAACAATGCAAATTCATTTCCTGGGTGGTTTCCCTTTACCCCCACAAGGGTAACTTAGCCCGTTTGCAATACCAGCTGCTGTGGTTTTGGTAAAACTGACTGTGTATGTGTGTGTGTGTGTGTGTGTCTGGAGGGGGGTTTGGAGCAGAAATGTTTAAATGTCTGCATTTTTCCTTCATGCAATGAGTTAGAAATTAGACTGCAATTTCAATATGTGTTACATTGAATATTGCATAATTTAAATTTTTTAGTAATGTCAAAATATGTAAATGCAGTCATTAAACTGCTATTCTAAAAAGAAGTGTGTGTTCCTACAGCCTTTAATTGGGGGCCGTATTATAAAGCTTCATTGCAAATGGTCAATAACATTTCCGAGAAACAATATACTAGAGGGCCCAACACTGTAAATCCCACCTTTCCCTAAAATATGCCATTGATCAACATACAAAATATAAGAAGGTATCCAAAAAAAAGAGGAAAAGCGTTAATTATCTTCCAATCATACTTCAAATGTATGTTTACACAGTGATCAGATAATCACAGGCAGATATAAGAAGACGTTTGCTGTGTTCAATGGGGAAAGCAGTTAGTGTCACGTTGCCATGGAAATGACCTTAGGCAGGAAGACTTAAGAGCGCCATCGCCTCCTGTTTACAAAGCATGGAGCTGGAGGAAATTGCCATTCGTAATTTCAATTCATATGATTCGAAACTCTAAAGGTAATTTACAATGGTACAGTTTGTATCCATGCCGGCAGCTTTGCCACTTTCAGCCACTGTGATGGGTCATACTCTACAGAGGCTTCATCAAACACAACAAGCGGTGTGTGTGTGTGTGGGGGAAGCCAGTGGGTCAGCGTCGTAGCAGAAGAAACACACAACATCAAGGACTATGGAGACACCAGTCATCCTCAACCGGAAAGCAGGTTGGGAAGACTTCTGTGCTGCTCCCTGAAAATGTAATTCTTTGCTCGTAGTGAGTTTGGTTCCTAATTGCTGAATCACAAGTCTCTAAATATGGGCTGCGTACCCGTCCCCTGTATCTCGCCCCTTTACCGCCTTAACTAACGAGTACATTAATTAGCCCGTAGGACCGAGAGCTGACTTGGCAGCCGGGCTGTAGTGTTGAGTTTTTACAGCGATAAGACGATTTTGCAAGCCAGAAACGATGCATGCGTGCACAAAGCATGGGATCCTTTTTAAGTGAACACATTCCAACACGCGCACACAACTCTCTGGCTAGAACACAATTATATCACTCGTCAGTAATCAACCCAGGGCTGAAAACGAAGCAACAAGGATTCATGGATTTTGTAAGCAAAACTTACAATTCTGCGGAACAAAAAGGAGAATTTTTAAGATGAACTGTTATGATTATAAATAATGAAAAAATATTTTCCAAACTACAGACATTCATGGACCCCAGAGAATTCATCCTTCTGACTTTTTACGATTCCCCCATGCCATCATGATATTAAGTCCAATTAGGCCATAATTATTTATCTTTTTCAGCCACTTGAACTCATCTACTTATACACTCGAAGCGTATTTGCATAACTCACTCGCCCATGACGTGGAATTAGAATTGCCTATTTTTAACATACAGTAGGTTTGAAATCACAATGGTGCAGCAAAAAATAAATAAAAAATCACTGATCCAAGTCTGCTTGGAGAGTGCTGCTGTTTCCCCCTCGTCGCCTGTTGTTTTTCTCTCGTGTAAGCATCATGTTTATGCATGTTTCCCATATGGGTGCAGCAGATTGATGTGTCCGCTGACTTCCCACCGAATAGACGCGGGTGAGGCTCGGTGAAACCTCAGCGCTGTGCCGGTAAGCCTTCAGCTGTGGCCTCCTCTACTTGTTACCGTTAGCTGTTGTTCTGCCTGACAACGCAGAGCATGGGGTAGTTAGTGCTGTTGATTTAGGAGGTGTAGGGCAAAAACGTCAGTCAGTATTTTCTATGAAAAAAAAAAAAAAAAACATGACTGTCAGCTGCTAATTAAATAAAGGGAATTTGTTTGGGATACGAGAGACGTGGCGTATTACAAAGACAGGTACGATGGAAGTCACACTGAACACTTGTGGCAACCATCAGAGAAAGCATTACCAATCTCCATAGCAACACAGCCACCAAGAACTATACAGCAAGAATATCAAAGCTACAGAGGCCATGATGACTATGAATACAGTGAGCAACTACGACTACTACAACGACTTGGTGAGCAGAGAAACAGGCTAGACAATTGCAATGGGAGACATGGGAGGTGGATTTCAATGCAGTTTACATTTGTTTAAAATGTGAAATAATTCAACTTCTTTTCAGCATTTTTTTTCCCTCATACCCTGCAGCCCTAGAAGCCAGTTGGCTTTGCTAAGTATAAAGACTGCCGGGTGGGAGAGCACTACTCTCCCTCGGACTCAGACTGTGCAAAAGGCTTTTGCCTGCCACGCACCGTATGGCAAAGAATCAAGACAACAGCTGCTGTTGCAAGTTACACCTGCAATGACATCGACCCAGTGAACACGGTGGAGAAAAGGTAGGAGTAACACATAGTGAATAATGACTAGGGTTATTACCTCGCCAAGGAGTGTTTCAGCAGGATGAACAATATCAGTAACATTTTGTCATTTCAGAGTGGATCCAATTCATCAATTTATCGGTTGGATGCTAGATCCCCCCCACTTTCTTTAATGTTCAGAGATACGATATGTTAATTGTGGGCAGAGCTATACTTTGTAATCTGTATATAAATGAAAGGACCTCGATTAGCATATACGATGTTTGGTCAGTACAGCAGCCTGGCTAGGAAATACTCCCACACATAACCCCTATTTAGTCCAAAACTTTTCAAATGTTTCTACTGAGTTGTAGCTCGATGCTTTTTGTTAAGATTTAGATGCGCTGGAAGGTTATTATCTTACTTGGACAGGGGCACACTATCTGTTTTTCCTGTTTGCAGTCTTCATTCTGAACTGAGTGAACCAGCTGCTGCCGGTTTATTCATCTCCATCCTTCCGACACGACAGCGGTCAGTTTTCTCCTTCTCCAACTCTCATCGAAAAAAAGAACAAAGTGATGATCTATTTAGCCCGACGCAGCAATTTAATTTCTTCCTCCCAGGCCACTGTGTGTGCGGCGGCTCTATCGCGGCTTTTAGAGTAAATGAGCGACGCAATCACTGTTGTACTAAAACAGCATAATGTAGGGGCAGCAGTGTTTATGTGATGAGGGATTTCTACACAGACACCCACTTGCAAATCAGCAGTCCTTGTACACAGCAATCGTGGGTTATGCAATGAATTAGTCTGGAGTGGATCATTAAATTAAATGAGTACAACTGTAAAATAGCACTGGAACAAATAATAAATAGTATTAAGTGAATAACACGGTCACAGAGTCACGCAACCGTGAGTCCCGCTAGTGAAGTTTGTGGTTGTAACACTTCAGCATCATTGAACCTATGAATGTAAATAAGAAATAGTTGAAATTAACAGTGGAGTGATCAGAAAATCGCCCATGTCCGGGTGCTGATGAAGCACAGGCTCCACGATGAAGTGCTCTCTTTGTGTGAGTGTATTGAACTGATTCTTGATTAACAATTGTAATCAATTCCGGGCCTTTACCCCCTAGAGCCCACTCACAGTGGGAGCCAAATCCGGAAGGCTGTGAATATTTTCCAGCACATTCACAGCACGCCGCCTGCTATTACAGAACCAGGGCACTTAGCACCAATCACGTGGAGGGTCGCGAAAACCGAAGGGTTGACAATCAGTAAACTGACCCAGACTGAGTGAAGAAGTGGGCCGAACATGCACGGAATCTTTTATTTCAGATTTACACTAAGCTTTTTATTTTTGCGCTTTTTAAGACAAATTTTGCGACGCTGATTGGGAGGGCTACACCCAGTGCAATATTCAAATCTCAGACCAGTCAGGAGAGCAGAGAAACTTAAGTGTGTCTCAAAAGTGCTCAGGCACACAGCGAGGAAAAATGTGCATCATTAGCATTGAATGGGAGGGGGGGGGGGTAAACTGACCCAGACTGAGTGAAGAAGTGGGCCGAACATGCACGGAATCTTTTATTTCAGATTTACACTAAGCTTTTTATTTTTGCGCTTTTTAAGACAAATTTTGCGACGCTGATTGGGAGGGCTACACCCAGTGCAATATTCAAATCTCAGACCAGTCAGGAGAGCAGAGAAACTTAAGAGTGTCTCAAAAGTGCTCAGGCACACAGCGAGGAAAAATGTGCATCATTAGCATTGAATGGGAGGGGGGGGGGATCCGATAACTTCTTTGATATCTCTAATTAAAATCTTAAGCAGGAATTTGCAGATTCGAAGCATTTCATCCCTCAGCCGATGTGACAGGTGGTCCTTTTTGGGTTGCAATAAATCAAAAGGCAAACAGCACAGTGAGCTAATTATTCCTGGGTTTTGGAGAATGTATGCTCAGAGCGGCAGACCTACATACAGTCTTTCTGCACACCCAAATATTTGCTTAGCGATCCTGTTTGTTTGGATGTGTGGCCATTGATTTGCTTTGCAAACAAATTCTATGAGCAAGAACAAAAATAGCACTTTTCCACTTCACTGGCTGATCCTCATTGAAGGAGGGCCTGGGAAGGAAGTAGAAAAAATAACCCCACATCTCATCCTAGTCAAAATATTAAACGATTAAAGGCCGGGGGTAATGTTGAGTGCCGTTGTGGAGCTCTACGAATCTTTCTGGTGTGTTTAATAGCACAGAGTAAAAACTACTGTGTTGTATTGTGTTGAGTCTAGTAGCAAAGGGGTGTTTGTTTTTATGGCACGTTAACCCTTTTGGGCCTAGGCCTCGATTGAGCCGTTGGGCCTCATTGACCTCCACACCTTCAAGTGCCCATCAAATACAGTCCACACAGCATTCAACACATGGCTGCTTGATTGTATTTTGCCTAAAACCACAGAAACAATCTATTGCTTCCATGCTGGAATTCCACCTGGCGCAAGTTTCGCTGTATGTTCAATTCCTGGTCATTTAATTACCCACATACTTATGCACCATGGAATATAATTAAACCAGATACAATTTTTTTTGGTATTAGTTGATATTTAACCATGGTGGCCATTAAAAAAAAAAAAAAAAAAGGCTTTGAGGTGAGACAATAATGTTGGACCTGCCTCAAGGCTCTGATCAATTAAGTCTATATTGTACCGTACTGATGAATATTCCCAAACAAAGCATCGGATTAATTAAATCTCCGTGTTTTGACCCATAGTGACTCATCGCGCTTGTCTGTTTCCGACCATTCAGTAATTTATTCCTCGTTATATTCAAATACACTCTGGGATTTTCACTCTAATAACATGTGATTGTTATTTGTTTGAGCAGAAAACGCTCTGCCCTAAACAACTGTCCCCCAGACACACACTGCCCCGCCCCACACACACACCTCCACCCATCACCACGTTCATTGTCTAATCTGGATGCAAACGCAACCTATTTGACCATAAGTGTGAACAAATGTGGGAGAATTTGTGGCCGAGTCCCGCTGACTGCCGCATCAGACGCCATGCATACAAATGATGTTCTGGGAGAAGCCTCTGTCCCACCGTCCCTCATTCCCTCTCTTTCTCTCTCTCTCGCTCCACCCTTCCCCGTCCATGGCTTCGCAGTGGCCGGTTGCGTCGGCGTTAACATTGCGCTCACATTTTTCGGAGGCATCACCAAAAGGGACAGGTTGAAAATCATGTTAATAGAGGCTGGGACAAAAGGCAAGGGGGCTATATTTATTCATTTATTTTATAGCTTGGTAAGAATGGGTCTCAAGGACTTGCCAACATTGTCTGCTCATACAGGCATTGTATGCCCTTGGCAGTAACCATGGGTGTGCCTCTGTAGAATATTACATATTGATAAGCTATTTTGCTGAAGAATCCATTTAATAAATGGAAAAAGTACGTTCTTAAAATGAATGAGCTACAATATACTTAATTATGCACATCTTATCAGTTAAAAAAAAACACGTGCAAATAGTCAAGTAATGTATAGTGGCAGCCTTGTATTTTAGGAGTTAGGCAGGGGAAGCCGAGGGGAGGGGTTTCAGGTACAGGACGAGGGTATAAGAGTAGCTGTTCACCAGTAACGTGTTCATTTGTTGCCAAAAGATTCAAAGTTAATGATCAGGGGTTCGACACAGAGTTTTCCTGCTATGATAACTCCAAAACGTGCTATTCTGCTCCCACAAGTCGGAACAAAACAAATACAAATATCTATTTGGAAATATTTTCAAACCGGGCACCATTACAAACCAAAAGCGCACATCGGATGGAGCAAACATACCCCAGATGTTTAACATTCATTGAAAAGTGCCTTACAGCTCCCCTTTATCTAGTCCTGAGAGCCAAAGAAAAAACGTGTTTGATGGGAGGGATCAAGTGCACCCTGTGGGTAGAAACCATCTCTGCAGCATCTCTAAAGAGATCTGGATGCTTGGCTTGTGGCAGAAGCACCAGGAATGCACAGTTGCACTCCTCAAAGAGGCATTTTCTGACTTTGACTGCTTCGCTTTTGAACATGTTAGGCTCCTTCTTGGCACGTGTGTCTGCCTGCATCCCCCGGAGTGAATTATCGCACCTCATTTGTCTCAAGATGTGATGTGTGGAAATAAGTCAAGGCCAGCTAATTGATTTACTTTCCGTCCCCTGGGTTTCCTCTAAATCCAATTATTAGAGTGCACTTAATGATTTTAATTGAGTTTTCAGAGATGGAAAGTAAATATACTTTGTTTTAGAGTTGGTTAGAAGAGCCGGTGGTTAAAAAAGAAATAAACTTAGTGGCAACACCACCAAAGTGAAGTGTTGGTTTGTCTCTGCCCACGGTTTTATGATGTGACGTGATTCCACCATCACAGGCGTTTGAGAAAATAATTGCCGTGGCAAAGAAAATAAGCAGATCCTTGCCACATATGTCCAGTAATTCCAGTGGGCTGTTTTTTTTTTGTTTTTTTTTCCAGAGTCTCAAAATCAGGGCTCAGGTGCTACAGAGAGCTGCAATTCAACGAGACAATTACTGCCGAAAACCGAACCAATGCTCTCTGGGCCTTTAATTGAATTTACGTGATTATTTCACTCCTGGCAAGAATTTGTAATAACTGTCACCCTTGCCTTTTTTTCTTCTTCTTCCCCTTATCGAATAGATTAGTTAAATGTCAGGCAAGATGTAAATTAATTAATAAACACAAGCGCAGCATATTATGCTCTGTGTATTACGCAGCTTTGCAGTGTTTAAGGGTGGCTTCCCATACAAATAGGGGGGTATAAAGAATTTTGCAGAATATTCTTGTCATGGAATAAGATCAAATTTAAGCCTGCATGTCAATCACATCCTTTTTACAAAACATAAATGCAGTTTACAGATTTGTCCAACTGCATTAACTATACTGCAAAGAGTAGTCAGCAGGATAAACTCTCATCATTTTACTGTGGGAAAATAATATTCCAATATCCATCTACTAGTGCATCATGAGCATTTCCTGCAGATTTGCAGTGTGGCGATTTTACGAAGCACAAGTTAAAGAAGGGGTAAAGAAAAATGCCAGTGGACCTAGAGAAAGGTTGCAAGGTGGCCAATAAACTATTTTATCCAACTTTGTCCCAGCTAATTAACATTTTTGGGGGGGTTAATGCTGATTCTTGTTTGCATTTGCAGCATTAGGGTCTGGGTGCTAATGAGGAGGTCTTGTGGGTATTGCCCAGGTATTGTGAGTCTTAGAATGAAGTTAAAAGCAACATAATCAGCAGATGCAATACATCTGCAGTATATAGGTGCATTGTATCGGCCAACTAATGAGCATATGGCCACTTTTTAATCAGCTTTAGCATGTAGCATACCTTAAAAAAATAAACCATCACATCTAAACAACACAGAAAACCGATAAAAGTCGGTGTTTACGCACTCTAGAGTCAGATCCATGTGATTACCACTTGACAAGCTATAGTGAAAAATTAAAAGTTCAAATTAAAGTCAAACCTTGCCATCATAAACTCCATCAACACTGCAATAAAAAAAGCTGCAACAGCAATTACAACAAAAGAACCCGAGGACCTGAACCCAGTGTCATCATTTCTCTTCGCTGCCCTTGGATAAAAAATAAGGTGCAGCCTTTCAGGCATGTCTTCCTCCAATAAAAAATCCTAGAAACATTTAAAAAAATGTGACATTGTTCCAGAGCAACTGGCCCTTATTATAAAATAGTTCTGGGTCCACTTTCTGCTTTGTATTATGCGTGGTTTCAAATGTAACAGTTTACTGCAAAGACAACTGTACAATATAAGAAGTTCATCGATATCACATTTATGGTTGCTATGAAGGTTCTGTTTCACTCGTAAAATCTTTTTTTTTTTTAAGGGATTTCTCGATGGTAATACATGAAACAAAATGTGAATTTGTTCTTGACGGCTTTGGAGCTAAAATTCCTTCAGGATTTCCACTCTGCACAGTAAAGGCTTATTTCTCTCAAATTTGGTTCACAAATTTCCCAAAATCTCCACTATTTAGCACTTCACCTGTGCGATAAATAATCCATCCACCTGGCAGGCGACGCATACCTAGAAGCTTCCGGTTCAGACGGGTACGGGGCAGGTGGCAGACAGCGGGCATGGCGTTGGGTGGGCGAGAGGTTTGCCGATATCAGTGTTGTGAACAGAGTGGTGCATGGTGGTGGTGTTATGGCACGGGCCACAGACAACCGGCTCAGGTGGAATTAACTCATGGACACAGATACCGCGAGGAGACCTCTGTGCCCATTGTCATGTTGCAGCACGACAATAAGCGGCCTAATGTTGCGAGGATCTGTAAAAAGACGAAAACATTGCATGGAGATGAGTACTCACTCAGACATGTCAGCTGTTCGCCATCTTTCCGGATCCTTTGGGTCTGTCCGTGCACAACAGCGAGTTCCGATTCCTGCCAATGTCCTGCAAAACGAACCAAAAAAAAAAGAAACAGTCTTTCAGTCTTTCTCCCGATTCAACATTTTGCACATTTTACAGTGACTGCAACCAGTCCAAGGCCCATCTGTACATCAATCAGGCTTTACCAACAGCCGCTTTGATACGTCACAGCTGTCAAGATAAAAATGATTTCAGAAAAAAATAAGACAGAATTCAATATCTACAGTATATATATATATATATATATAAACCCACATGCACTCAGTTTGTATGTATAAATATCAATACATATAGTCCTACGCAAATGTAACGAGGCACAGGGGATATCGTCCGTGTTTTTTTCCTGATAAACCTGGAGCTCCTGTGTGCCGTCTCTCTGAAAAATCCCCAACATTGCTAGGACTAGCCTGTTCTGAACACCGTGAGTGAGACTGTTCACGTGTCGCCCGCCGTCGTCTCGCTTAACTTTACCCCATCTGTCAGAGCTTGAGAATTAATCAATGCATTTCTAATGGCCTGGGAGCCCCGTGGCATCTCTCAAGGCTACGCCACCAAATAGGATGCAAAGCTGCGATCCTCAAAGAATTTCCATCACAGGAATAATGCGCTCCCAGGGCGCCGCTGCAAACGCTCGCCCCCAAGCATTAGGCACAGATAATTTAAACACATAAGCAGGTTCTTAGCGCACCTTAATCAATGCCATTGGTGTCTTTTAGTTGGGGAGGGAGGGGGGGGGGGAGCAATAAAGAGATAACACTGGTATAACCTGGGGACTCGCTGCAAAAGAAATATGGAGCGCCGAAGCCCTCTGGGTAATGAGAAACAAAACTCCTGACAAAGACTTCTCCTCCCGGAGTTTCTGCACCACAGCAGAGTCGCATAATGAGAGAGAGAGAGAGCGCACACGACACGCATTCCACAATTGTGTATGTGTACAGCAAACAGGGCGACAGGTGTGCCATTTGACTCCGGAATGCATGCCGCGATAAAGTTCACGTGAGCCCCTGCCAAGTCAGTGTGTGGCACGTGAGGTTTGAGAAGATCGGCGCAAATACTGACAGAACCCCGTCAAAGTCCCATGGTGCTGGAATGTTTTTTTTGTTTTTTTTGGATTATCATCACGAGTCAAGAGTGAGCTTTAATACTGCGGTAAACCCAACAAGCATCATTCAAAGACCCCCCTGGATAAAAGGCAAACTTCTTCAGCAGAGGCCCTCCTGCTGCAACCAGGCATTCCACATCAACTAGTCCCGTTGCCACCCCTCCCATGAAACCATACAAAACAACAAAACCATTTCCCCCCCGAAACCAAACACCCCCAAAACATTATTAGCGCCATTTTCCTCCTCTGTATTAGGGCGAGAAGTGCTGAAGGCAGATCGGACGGAGCCTTTCCCCGGTGATGAAGTGCTTTCCTCTTCAGGTCTCTCTCTCACCTCACCGAGGAAATGCGAGAGATTTATCAGTGTTGGACCTCTCAGGAGCTCTCTGAGGAGGCCGTTGCGCAGCTCTCTCTCTCTCTCCCTCTCTCTCTCGGGGAGCAGGTGTACCTTTGTTCTGAATTATAGCTTTGATGGCGTTGTCAAGAACAACAAATGAGGGATAGATAACTGGAAAATAGAAGGCCAGTGTGTGCGTGTGTGTGTGTGTGTGTACAAATTAAATGCAGAGCTGTACCTGTTATAAATCACAGCAAATGATGAATCAATATTTTAGCCAATGCGCCATTTGTTTCTACATTCTTTTGAAAATAACATTTTATTACGGCCCATACAATACAAATCTTTGACCTTTGTGGGTTCTTTTGCTGGCCTTGCATGTGCAACACCACTTTCTGCACCACTTTCTAAATCCTAATGATGATCACCGGGTCACAGCCTTTAGACATTGCAAAGTAATTAGGCAAGCAGGAAATTATGGAGGCACCTTGTGCGCACGTGTAGGGCAACAAATGATTCTCTGTCTGAGCTGCAGGGGTTTTGCACTTGGGATGCGGATGTCATAGCAACCACTTTAATTCAGGAATTGTGGCTCATTTTGTAAAATGACATATAATAGACAGATAAGGTTCCCTTTTGCTATTTTTCCTTTCATACAAACAAACCAATTGGACAAATGACTTGGTAACCAGACAACCAATAAGTCCTTCAACCGTGTGACCACCATCCAGCTGAGGCGAAAATCTGTCCCAACATGCAGTGCGTGAGACGCAGGGCCTGGACGTATCTTTGATCTGTCCCAGGGCCAACACCCACACCTTCAGGCTCACATTCACACTTTTAGGCATTTTAGTTTCAACCTCGATGAAGAAGTATGTCTGAGAACTCCAGTAGTATGATGGGTTTTTTTTTTGTCCTTGTTGTCTTTAAATCTTACCGCACAACATGCAGTTAGGGTTAGAGAGAGATAAGTGATGGATTAAGTTCAAACTGTGAATCACGCAAAGCCAGTGGAGCCTAACAACATCAGAGGTGGAAATAAGCATAATTCCCTGTAAATCATGGTGCCTTTCATAAAAACTAAAATAAAAAATGTAATCCAGGAATGCTGTGAGGCTGTACTTAGGCACAGTGGTGATTTAAGCGAAATGTTATCACAGTCACGTTATCTTGCTCACACACCCACAATGCTACTGATCTTCAATTTCAATCCAGCATCCAAATATGTCTCATGGATAAAATAAAGTGTGTTGTTCAAATATTCATGCGAGGCATTTACAGAACTTCTGCACAGAAGACTTTCTGTCCCCTGACCAGGGGACAGAAAATCAGTTAAATCCCGAGAAGACTTCGGTTTGCATTTTAACACGTCGCCAATACAAATATGAATATGTGCACATATAAAAAAATGATTCCATGCATCTCAGAGATGAGAGCCTCCATCGCGGCAGCCTGGAAGCTCAGTGCCGAGGCCTCCACAGATTCTCAGTTCCTCACACGCCTGCGACTGCTATATGTGTCACTTTACATCTGAGGTCTTGTTTTTTTCGCATGAATTAAAAATGACTGAACCGTCTCATCAACACGTCTCTTTCTTTGCAGGTTGGATTTCAAACCTCGTGCTCACTAATGACGTCGGTGCCTACAGCGAACACTGAATCAAACAATCAGTGGAATTCGCCAGTGGGGCCGACACACACAGTCAGGAGTGACTTTGCAAAAAAAACAAATAAAAAAAACCCAGGCCAGAGAAGTGGCGTGGAGGCATCCCTCATTGCCAGCGTGCCCCAGGATTACAGGCCCCTCTCGCTGGGAAGCATTTAATTTCTCCTTTGGGCACAGTGACACTTTAGTCTTTTTCCTCTGTAATTACACGTTATTAATATTGTGTCATTTGGCCAGACGGGACCCTGGATGCAGTGGCACAGTTATTGACATTAGTTTGCCATGCTTCTTTCCTGTGGCTTCCATGAAAGGGCCGTGTCTAATTACGGTCCGATTCGTTTTTTATTTATTTATTTAATTTTTTTATTTCCCAGGCTGAGCACGTGGACAACAGCTGCTGCACGCTCCGTTTCCAGCAGACAGGAAGCTCCGTGTTTTCATCATGTTGGACTACAATAGAGCGTGTCATCTTTGCAAATACACCGGCCGTTACACGGGAGACACGCAATGTCGACATCACCGGTTGACGACTGCACAATGGCCACGGCGACGGTGCAACGGGGGTGGTACCCCACAGGAACTTCGGCCCCTTACTCAGTTTTCATCAAAAAGTGAAAATGACTGTATCTTCAGAATGCAATAAATATCAGAGTCACTTCTAACAGTAATGGTTTGGTGGGACTGACATCTTAGCTCTATATGGTAAGGTAATGGAGGTATTATTACATTGTGAAATGGGCTCGGTTTTATCCAGGGAGGATGTAGGCAACGAGGCAGCAGAGCCTGAGTTTAACGCAGATTGCATCTAAAAGCACATATAGAGCTTTTGAGAGATGATCAATACTCGGAATCAGAAGTTGTGGCTGCGGGTCATCACCCCCAAGATTAAGTCTGTGTGTCCTTTTTTGTGATATATTCTTTTGGTGATATATTTCCTCTTGGATGTTACGTGCGTTTGCTCTTGCAGCTGCTTTTTTGAAAGTGGTATTTTTTGGTGTGTGCCAATAATAAATGTCTTTCATTTTGACTATTTTCGGGCCCCAAGTCAAGGGAAAGGCTATATTTTATAGATCTGTAAGCACGGAGAAGAACATGAAATATTACATGCATCTGTGGAATGATAGAGTGTACTGGCTTTAAATGAAAGAAGATTGTGTTATATATATTCCGTTTTTACATGATGTTGATGATGATGTAGCCTTGCTCCTTTTAGAAATACACAAAACAGATAAATCCCATTGGATTATATGAGAAAAGAAAACGAGATAATATTGTCTTTGAGCCGGTCCAATTTGTGTCATGTTACTCCACCTCGGTGGAGTGATTTTTAGCTACATGTAACAAAAACAACTACAAGAAAATCACACATAAATTATTATTATTTTTTTTCATCACATCGCATCACCCCCAACACGCGGAGGGCTAATCCGCAGTTTTGTGCGCTGTGCGATGAGAGTCGTTTGGCAATCATGTCATCAGCCGCCTGTCTCCGGCGTGTCAGCGTGGCACCGCCATATTGTTGGTTACAGATAACTGACTTGTACAGGGATCAGCAGCAGCTACACGTAGAGTCTGCTCAAGCAATCAGAAACACCGTCGTGTGACAGATGAAGAAATGCAAACGTGATTTATGCTACACGCACAGCTCCTGCTTGTTTGCAACAAGAACATTTTTTGTTTCATGTTTTGAGGGCTCCATTGGGGAAGCTATCCACTGTGTGATTGTTTGCGAGGAAAGCTAAGAGGACCGGTGAGTTCATCACCCCTGCAAACACTCTAGTTATAGTCGTCTGGGACTGGCTTGTCCACAACGAGTTGTGTTGCTGCTGTGTTCCGGGAAAAAAAATGTAAAAATACGACTTGCGTTGTGTGAATTACACTTGAACTGACTTCAGTCCTTTATAAAGTACGAACCAAAAAAAATAAAATGATTCTGGATTTAAACATTAATATTAATTTTGTCCACATACCGTTGTTGACTCGCTGGCTTGGCCTGGACTTTTACTGAAAGCTCCAGTTAAAGATTGAAAATCAAGCGGCTTGAGAGAGCGAGACAGAGAGCGAGCGAGCGAGAGCATCCCAGGATAACCCAGGTCTTAAGTTTGCACCCCCACAAAAATAAATATACTCATTGCTGCCAAAACATGACTTTGAGAAGCTATTGCAAAAAAAAAAGAGACAACATTTCAAAACAAGACATCAAGTGTTTATACAGTGGAATGGAAAAAGAGATAGACGCCGGCATATGTCAAAGGTTATGCGTATATATTTTTAAAGCACGTCACCCAACCCCGCAGAGCGACTAAACACGCGCGTGCGTGGCGAGGCATCGCGGTGGCACAGAATCAGCCACTCTATGTGTAAATAGACTCACAGGTGACTAGACACTGCTGTCATTTTGCAGAGAGGGAAAAAATAAGAATATATAGAAACCTTTCCAGCCAATTGTCCGCCGCGGACCAGAAGTATTCATGTGGCTTTGATTCAGCATGTTTTTTTCATGAACAATTCCGGCAGCGTGTCCATCTGGTTCAAACAATTTACTGAGCGAAAAAAAAAATACAGCTTATACAGTGTGAAATATGATATTGTTCCTCAACTGCAGTGTGTGTGTGTGTGTGTGTGTGCTTTGCGGGTAAAACCTGTCAGCAGCAATCTTTTAACATGCGGTGCAATAATAAGTCCCACCATGGAAGGACAGTTATCCAATGACCAATACATTTTTAGGTTCATTTTTTTATTTATATGGCGATAACAAAAGACGCGGTTTAGTGGTGAGATGCAAAAACATCACCAGAGCCATACCATTAAGGTAAGTAGGAGACTTTTGTTGTGTAGCTAACACAATGGAGTTCAAAGTCATTACAAGTAACAGGGTAAGGCACCCAGGCATGGCAGCAGAAAGGGGGTTCATCTGATCTGGTGCAGTTTTTCATCGATGTGTGAAAAAAATAAAAAAATAAAGAGGAAATATTTTCATATCCCTGCCTACAATGCACGTGAAAAATCGATTATGAACGGAGAGTAATATCCACTCATTTTCAAATGCTCCTGTAAACACTATACACTATATACAGTATATATTTATTTCAATAGACCAAATAAGGTGCGAAAACCAACGGCTATGCATACACACAGTGTAGGGTTCAGCCTGGTGGGTCAAATGCTGACAAATACTCACATTACTGAATCAATACTTTTCCAAATCAGCGGTGCACAGTCGCAAAAGGCATGTGCGCTTGGAGTGCCAGTTCTTTCAACTACACCTGAAACGTACAATGGCACCTCAGGGACATCACAGATAATGGAGAAGACTGAAAAAGGCTGATATGCCATTTCCTGTAGGCTGTAACCTCACAGTATAGCCCACAAAGAGCAATGTGTGGCCATCAAAGAGCAGCAGGTAGCCATTCACCGAGGAATTCATAACAACCTTTTTTTTTTTGTTTGTTTTTAAATTGTAATAGAGACCTTTAACGGGGAAAGGATGAATGAGAAACTATGTAGATGATCAAGTGTCATCATGTCTAAAAGAGAACTTTATGTAATGGAAAACATAAAGCAGGACAGGGTGGGTGGTACAGTAAACTGTCTTTGACTGCCTCCTAAGAGTCTGTGAATTCAAACTCAAGTGGCTCTCCGCCTCCCAGTGCTCCAGCCTACAGAGTTCTAAACTTAGTTCCTCTTGGCTGGGAACTGTCACTCACGGCTGCAGTGTGGGCACGCGTTCTGCGGGATTTTTAAAAGGCTCCCATTGTGAGCTTTCAAACCGGAAAAAAAACACGGGCCGTGTGGGGCGGAATGTGCCAAATACAAAAAAAAAAAACTCCAGCAAAGTCCTGACATAAGGAATTGTAATAAACAATGGGAGAAGTGAAGCTCTTCGATTTTTCACTTGAGGCTCTTCATTCACATGGAAACAAAGAACAAATCCGAGTTCAAAAATAGATGCCCGATGTGATTATATATCGAGATATATATATATTTTTTACATTAAGTGAGGCGGAAACCTAATGCTTACGCAAGGACACATTTTTTGCAGAAACAACAATACACACATCAACTGCCGGAAATTGATAAGAGCCTTAGATTGCTATTGATTTTTCTCTCCTTTTAAATGGTTGGTAAAAAAAAAAAAGATATTGTCCATCCACAAGGAGCTTCATGAGGACCCTTTGATATGTGGCTCTTTGATATTGACCACACAATCAATGGAGCTTTTTCCTTTGGCCCAGCTAGTAATATTACTCAATTTTCACAGTTAGGTAATATTAGCACTTTTTAGAGAGGTGTATTGATCTGACCACACACAGAGCTTTTAGACTGTCAGGAGGGAAAAAAATTACTCAGGATCCAGTACAGGGGCGCACTCGGACCACACATTCCACAAATGGGTTTCTTATTATCCAACAGAGTCTGCTGTCGGCCAAGAGTAATTAAAGCTGGACTGAAACCAAAGCAGCGACATGTTCATCACGCAGAGACAAACAAAGTTGACCAAGATACGGGCCATTTAAGAATCTGTTTGAGTGAACAACTGATTTAATGTCACATACCCAATTGGCACATCCAAAATTTGGCAACTGAAAATGTGTGGGACGGCTCGTGCATATTTTCATAAATGAATACTTCATTTAGTTGTATCCTGTACACGACGGGCAGAATATTTCACATCCTGCTGTTGATTTCATGGGTTTCAAAGGTGCAGGTCAACAATGTAGCATTTGAGATAGCGTAGACCAACTTTGCATGTGTTTATCTATAGAGGTTAGCGTTTCAGAAACACTGCAACATACATATCTTGTTTTAGCCATTAAGCTGTGTGCAGCTTCTGACTTTTGACTTTGAATTTGAATGATGACCTTGACTCTAGCTTCACTCTGCATCTGATGTTCTAAATATGTAAGAAAAGGCCAAAGCCGATCATTAAATAAAGAAAATAATATAAATGAATATGCTTCATTAAAAGAGGAAACATTTATTAAAGCAGAAAGAAACGTAGTTCTTTTTTTCTTTGCTAAATCAACTTGGCATAGTATACGTGGAATTTAAGATATACTTCAAACTTTTAAAATGTTTATTTTTTTTATTTTTTTTAATTGAGGTACTATGTACGTCTGACGTTTACATTTCCATAAGCCCTATGGATAGAAACCAACCCTCTTCGTGTTTGTTTTAACACATGAACACAATCTTGTGTTCACACCATATTCAATGGGTCTCAACTTCTCTCATTTATGTAGTCACACTTCTGATTTACACATCGAGTTTAATAGACGGTATACCTGCATGCACAGCTGGAGTAAGTGAGATTACTTGATGTAGGCTTAAACAGATCTTTAAAAAAAAACAAAAAAAAAAACGAAAGTGTCTTCGCTGCATTGCCTCGGCAACAAAGGGAATCACTGAACAAGATATTTACCTCCACACAGAGTTGGATATACTGTATGTGGTTTGGACACGGCTACCTCTGTTTTGTTTGCCGGCAGAATATCTGACAAAAGTTATGCAGGGATTTGCAAAAGTGAGGTTTCTAAAAATATATATATATATGTATGTGTAACTTCTGAGTAGACTCCAGTGATGTAATCTAACAGTGTGTCAGACAGTAAGAAAAAGTACCAGTATAAGTCCAAAATGAAATGTACCCTCCCTATATCTGCCTGTGCAGAGGGGAAAAAGTCTTACTGTCGACGGAGCACAAATATAGAACTGAACAAGTCACTAACAAGCAATGCATACACAGGAAATGTACACTGAGGAAAGACACACAACTGACCGAGCTTGACAAGTCCATAAAACTGCCGAAAGGAAGCTCACACTGGATGTCATGTGCAGGTACTAAAAGTTCCTGAACACTCGCGGAACCGTGAGCAGCGCGTTGATTAGCAAGTCCCATAAGGAAGCCCACTGATGTATAAAAAGACTTTCCGGTAAGATGGTGGCCCATTTATTCCGTGGAAACTGGCTCACAGGGCACATATGTCAAAAAAAAGAGAAGTTTTTCAACCTTTTGCATTTCTGTGAATATAAAGGTTGGACATTTGACTTTATTTTGTTCTTTCCGGGACACAAAATCACCCGGGAACTAAGAACTAGCATGAGGACGGTGCCGTACCCGTTCCTGCTGACTGCACACAGAAGTTACGTTGTCTATTGAGTAAAAAAAAAAAGAAAAGAAAAAATGATGAATTGCTGAAATATCTGAGAAGGGTTGACAAATGGATGCAAAGATCAGATCCAAGGCATATTCTTGGCCTTCAAATCAAACCGCACCAAACTGGATGAGGCCCAATTACGATCTTGTCTTTAATTCACTTTTTGTTTTAAAAACACAATATGGCATTGATATTAAAACCCGCACCACCTTAGTATATTCTGTGGCTTCCTCAAACTGTATTTGGATTCCTCACTCCACCCTTGGACCAACGGACACAGAAAGCGAGCCAACATGTGGTGAATTTGGATTATCTTCCTCTGACCTCACCCCATGCATGATGTCTGCCGCGGTGAGAAAGACCTTACTATGCGACGTTGCATACTGGAAGAACTAAGTCAGAAGAGAAACCTAAAGCTGTAAAGAAAATGGCATAACATGTTCTAATTTCATCAAATGTAGATTTATTGTAATTCTTTAATTCTACATAAATAATCTGGTGAGCTATTAGCGACACACAGGCCCACTCTTTTCTCCATGATCCACATGCCAGCTTTTTCTGTAAAGTGGTGCATGTTTGTGTCGCTAGAAAGCGCCAAATTGAATGATGTCGTCCCGCCAATGTTTTTTTTTTAATCTTGCAGTAAATACCACAGTTAAGAGGAGAGCAGAGGATTCGTGCGAGAGGTACGGGCGAGTGCTCCTGTGATATATTGGACTGAAAGGATGCCGGATGCGGACTGACAGCTCAGAGTCGATGAGCAGCCAGGTATAGAAGCATAATGTCTCCTAAGAGTCTATTTTTCTGACTGACAGACAGGTTCACCCGGTGTTACTGTTTTCACAGCGGGAGGTGATTCGTCAGGCGGGCGGAACCGGGACCCCTCTCAGAGGGGAAACCAGACGAGACGAGGGCTGTCAGGCTGCGGGTTGACGAGTGAACATACAAACATGGGAAGTGGGATTGAGACACGGATGCTGCCGCTGACTGACTATCATCTTCCGCAAACTTGAGACCCGCCGCCCCACCAGCTGCAATTTTCTCCGGTGAGCACACGCCGTATACACACTGTGCACCGGATCGATCCATTTCATGTCTAATGATGTCCGTGTTGACTGAATGCTGGAAAAAAAAAGATTCTCGGCTCCAGTGGAATTGCCCCCAAAAAGAAAGTGTTGTGTAAAAGCACAAGATCTGTCAGGAAGTAAGTGGCCCCACAATAACAAAATACTTGAAATGTGATTGATTACAGAGTGAACAGTGTGTAATCTTTTTTTTTTTTTTTTTTTTCTTGACTGGGACTTTCTTTACAAACTTTTTTTTCTAAATGCTGAATATTTCTTCCTCGTGCTGAACTGTAAGAAACAGAATAAAATACCTTACAGGCTGAATATCTTTGAGGTATTAGAAAATATGCTGAATACCGATGTTAGTATGTTGACCAAATTCCTGCTCTGTTGCTCTTCTCCACAAAGCTGCAAACTATAATATCTGCACACAGATTTTCGTGAACTAGAAATAATGGATCACTTCTACAGAACCAAACATCTCTCATCCGAAGCGAGTTCAGAAAACTTTACCAACTTGTGCCAGTGAGTCACTGTCAGTTTCTGCGACAGGATTCCACCTCTGGGGATTGTGAACGTCACTAGTTTGTAGTTGTCGTCTCGTGGTGGTGCAAAAGGAAAATGTGAGGTGAGGCTGTGCATTCCTCCTCTTTACATTTCAAGTTAAACTTTCCTCTCTTTCCCCATTCTATAGCTAAGTCGGAATCCAGAGCTGCAGGGTCCAGATATATTTAAAAAAATAAATAATAATCCACGATAATTATTGTTATTAGTTGCAGCAGTACAAGCGGGTTGTAGTAGTGGAAGTAGACGTTTATTAGCGGAAATAGCAGTATGTCATTTAGACCCACAGAAAATACTGGCCTGATCAAAGTGATGATTTTTGAAGGCCAAAGATCGGAGTCGTTATCCTTAGTTATTAATAATAAAAAGATCAAACCTATACCCACCACTGGAAAAGAGCATCGCAATTGCTTCAAATGCAAAATGTTTACTTTTTAAGAACAAGGCACTAAAGCTAGCAATGTCATAGCCTATGCGGCTATCATTATGGTGATTTGGTGATTTCAATAAATCACTAAATCCATCCAACAGCTGTTGGGACATTTCACAACTGAACCATAAGTTTTGGCAGCAGTGGTGCCAACGTTAACCAAAACCCTGATTCAGTGAATCACCGAAGTCAGGATTTCATCCTTTCATGATCTAAACAATGACTCTGCCGTGGCACATCACCTGTCATGTCATTTACGCAAAAGTAATCTATCAAAAAGTTACTTCAGCTGCCGTTCTGCATCTAGTCGTCAAACTTTTTTTTCCTTGCCTTTTTTTTTGTTTTTTTGCCAACTCAGTTTCATAAAACAGCAGCTACGCTTTCTCCACCATTTTTCTCTCGCTGGCACATCTCCCTGGTCTGTGCAGACCTGAGGGGCCAATAAGAAAAAAGGGGGGACTGGAGATTTATGTGCTGCATAAAGTCAAGAGTCTACTATTTTGGAAAGGCATGAAATTAAATTTCCAAAAAATTGCAGCGGCGGAAAGAAAGTGGTTTTATCCAGTAAATCTATAAGCCACATCTCAAGTGATCGTCAGACACAATGATCCTTAATCATGCTATTGCTGAGGAAGGTACTCAAGTGATTAAAAGAAGCAGGTTGTATTACACACACACACACGCACAGGCACACACGAAGACACACTGTAGTATAATGCAGTTGGATCCTCATGCGCACTCAGCGTTTATTTTCAACAAACATCCCTATGTCTCTTATTTCTGCAAAAATAAAGGTTTATAAATGGAATTCGACAATGTTTAAAGTAGCAGCTTTCAGAGACTGGCCACTTTTAACCATTGTGGCCTCTGTATCCACAGTTTCACTATTTTAGCATAGCAACACTGTGAATGTTGGTATGATACGAGTTTTAGATTCATACTTTTCTCCTCATTCTAGTTCACTGACTTTGATTCCAGGATTCTGCAGAAAACTAAACTCACCAATAAAAATTTAAAAAAAAAGTTTCGTTTTGGCAAACTCAAAAATGTGCCTGGGAATCATCCAGTGTCAAATGAACCCCTCGTGGTTGGACTAAAACTAGGAAGATACGTTGGGTGCTTGTGTGTAAATGCTACATTTGAATTTAAAGGAAGAATCAAATTTGCAACACATCAACTCTCAATTGTATGCAAATGAAGAAACATTAAATGTGTGACTTTCAGGATTATTCTGCATCTCTTTATAGTAAATTTCACCAAAAGCTTTTTGGGAAAAAAAACAAAAAAAACCCACTGGTGACGTCCTCTGTCCTCTTCAAGGGGTTGGAACCTAAGACTAACCAAATCACAGCAGGGCTGTGGGTTCATGCATTTAGCTGCAGGAAGGGCTCCAGGGCTGCAGTTTCAAAGGAGGGAGCGCTGCTGTCAATCACCCCTCGGCGGGTTAAATATGGAAGCGTGTAAACACGCATAACTTATCAGTACCTGCCTGAGCATCATCATGCTGCCTGTGAAAGGTTTGATCTCGTGGAAGCCGCCTGTGCTAAGTGTCGAAGCTGTGGGACTCTCTGCAATCAGTGATTGGCCTCCATCTCCAGACTCCTGCTGCCGACATCATCACAACCTACCATAATCTCCGGGTTATGGAGTCGGCTGTTTTTTAGTTGTTTTTTTTACGATGCAAGCTATTTTCAGAGATCAGAGATTACAAGGAACTTTAAGGCCACTGGCCAAACTGGAGGGAATAATAAGATAGGTAAAAGGGAATATATACAGTAATATGGTATATTTCTCATAAATACATTTTCAACCTATTTTGACTATTAGTTTATTTGATAAACCTAAAGCTTTACTGTCTCCATTGATGACACTGCGTGCATACATATAAATAAAATTCTAGATTTTTTTTACCTCACGAACATGCTTTGTAACACACTATAATGTAAAATGTCAGCAGATTTTGAATTTTATGGGAGTATATCAGCATTTCTAATGCATACTGAGGGGAAGACATGTTACATGTTTACCTCTCTTTTTTTTTAATGAGTGACTATTGACTTTTTCTGATAATTCAGCATTTTTCACTGGGGTGCCCACAGGAGACACCATCATTCCACAAACAAAACTATTTATTGATTCAGCCAGGGGCCTATCGGCGGATTAATCAAAGAGAATATTGTGAGTTGCCGCCCACGTTTATTTTTTTCACGTTAAATTTTATTTTCGGTGAGGAAATGAAAAGCGAGGAGTTCCTGATCAATCAAACAGAGGCAGTGTGTCTCAGCAAGCGATTCTCATTAAGTCTATTCAGTCTGGAGTGCAAACAGCATCGCAGATCAAAGGTGACGTGTTTTTCTTTTTGTCAGATGATTTTCTTGCCGACAAGTCTTTTTTTTCCCCGAGAGTTGGGATTTTTCCCGGTGCAACCCGGGCTGCAGAGGCCCCCTCGGGGGGGAGCAGAGGAGAAGCTGGAGGTTTGACAGCTGAGAGACTCACACCACCAGGAGAAACGTATAAACACACGGAGGTGCATGACATCTGAGAGACTATTTGGTTTGAATCTACCCCCCACCCACACACACACACACACACACTCGCGGTCACTTCACCACCAATTCACCGTGTTTCATGAATTTTTTAAAACCCCCTCTCTCTCGGCCCCCTTTGTGTCCCATTAAAAGTGTCCAGGTTAATTTGCCCTCTCTCCTTTACACATCGGTCCTGAGCAGATCATTTTTTTTCGCGGCACAAGATGCAGTGAACCTTTGACTTCAATTTCCTGCCGCTGACAGACGTAAATTAGAAGAATGTTTCAGCGGCCTGGGCTGCGGAGGCTGAGAGAGAAGCTGAGGGAGTTACCGAGGGATGACTCGGACACCTCGCCATTTAGTTTAGCTCTGGTCTGGTGCTTAGACTCTGAGACCTGGTATTTAGCAAAGCTTCAGAGTTTTCAAAACTTTGAGGATTATTATTATTATTATCAATCGTTTTTCGATGAGAAAAATACAAATATGGCATGGCAACGTTAAACTTCTTGAAAAGCAAAGGACATATTGGACTGCTACATAAGGACTGCTACACTGACGTGAGAATCCCTGGATCAACTTAGAAATTCAATGAGGGTCCCATTTTTCCAGCTACATCATAACAAATCGAATCTTATGAGATAATGCACGTCTGACAACCCAAAAGCAATTTCAATTCTGGTCATATTTAAACACGGTGCAACAGCAACACGTCTGGCTTCAATTCAAGTTTCCAAACGTTAAAGAATCTGAACTCACCTCTCTCATACAGATTCAGCGCAGCCCTTCCCCTAAATTTCCTACACTTCCGTCAAACACACAACACAAATACCGAGGAGACTCGCACCAGATTCCAGAGCAGATTGGTTTGTGTCTCAAACTGAGAGAGAACACAGTGTTTACAAGCCGGTGGCCAATACTCTGCCTGCCACTTTGTCAAGACTCACCGCTGCAGTTTAGTTCCGTTTCATCAGTGCAGTGACCTGTTGTCGGGGATTGTTTTTGCATTTTGCCTTAAATATTTTATTTATGGCCTCTGGGGTTTTTCCACCCACAGCGATACCAAAGCTTGGATGCTTTGGTCAAAAGCTGATGTGTTAAAAAAAAAAAAAGAAAAGGGGAACAACAGAGGAAGCGATGCCATGCTAGACAAGGTTTACGGTGTTGCAACAGGTTATCTCACATTCGCACCACACACGTCACATACAGCGTCAGTTTTTGATGCTCTCCCGCTCACACGCTTTCACTCAGCCATCATCAAAATGACTCGCAGTGCATTTATGGAGCTTATGAACTTTACTGTGATGAAAAAAAACGACACGTTCACCCCAAATTAGGGAAGAGTGTAAATATTGACCTTATCCTATGATGACAATTTATCCCAGAGGATTGGCTCAGAAGTACGGATTTTAGATGAGATTATGTAAATGATCACATTCAATATTAGCATATCAATCTGCACATCACCACTGTCCTTTTCAATCGATTGGAAAAATGCACAGTGGCTTCCACTTGCAATGACTTCTTAGTCATTTGGATTTGATGAAGAGGGGGAGGGGGTGCAGCAGTGTCCCTCTTCCTGTTTCCCAGATTGCATTGTGGGTGTGTGACAGGAGGTTGCTTTCCTTGGCCCGGTGGGTTGGTCATAGTTTCATCATCCATCACATTGCTGCTCACAAACGTCCCACTGCTGATTGTGGTATGAAACAATTACCAATCAATGGGGTCCTGTCTGGAGACAGCTGATTGGGATCCATCTACCCTGGGACTCTTGGGGGCAGGGGGGGGTAGCGGTCTCCAGAATGTGCTTCCAAGACTTATTTAAGTGGCATGACAATCATTTTTCATGTATTCGTGTGCTAGTGTTCGTCCTATGAACAATGCCACAATTTCACTGAAGTATTTTTTTCATGACAGGGAGGGAAGTTGCACACGAGCTATTGTTTTCCACAGTACATGTACTGTTGAGCAAATAAGTACCTAGTTATAAATAAATTCATATTTTCTCAACATCTCCCACCTCGCTGTTTAAATAAGGTTGTAACTCAAAATGTCATGTTGACGAAACCAGATTTCCCCACTCGTTCCTTCCAAAAAAAATCCAATAGACCCTGCTGGTGGAATATGTGCACACGCTGTTTCTACAAAACTGTTTTTTTTTCCCCACCCCCCCCCACCCCACCTCTTTCAGATGTGCGGATATCTGTCACAGGCACAAATGCACGCAAGCACCAAACATTTATTAACTTGTTGCGGTGGAAAGGTGCGTGTCAGGAAATAATGACGAGTGAAAATGAAAAACGTCACCGCGCAGAATGGAATAATGAGGAAAATCTCCCATGATTCCGTCTGCCCCCATGAAAACGAGTCTCTCACACATTGAACAGGTGCCTCTCTCGACCAAGGGGAAGGATCATTTATTATTCAAAGGGAAGAGTCATGTATTATGGGTCTGTATTATTGTAAACACTCAGCCCAAGTGGCTGAAGGCCATTGCCGTAATAACATTCAAGTGCAACAGTTTTATTGTGTGCATTAGTGATGTATCCCCCCCCGCCGCATGCTTAACTCGCTCCGCTGTTGCTGGACAGATTTTTTTCGTTGTTGATGCAGTCCTCGTCCTTGAACAATGCGTCTGTGGTAAAAGGTGTTGATCGATGTTTTTTATAAGCAGAACGTAATCTTTATGCAAGCACATTACAAGTCTGTCTAGGAAAAGGAAGACCCAATTGATATGTGACTAAAATCGGGACATTAAGCACTTACCAATCCCATTCACTGATGAAGGCCACAGCTAAAAGCTCAAGAGAAACAACTTAGTGGACGTAGTGGTAAGAATGTGTTGTTTTCCAAGGTCATAAAGGATGCTTCACACTTAAATGGGAAATATATATATATATGTGTGTTTTTACATTTTTAATTCTCCTGGCATCATTTTCTATGATTGATTTTTATTTTATCTTAACATAACAAATTCCACAAATGTCTCAGTGCTTGGGTTCAAGGACTGTGACACAAAGAACACTGGCCCTGGATAAAGCTAAAGTAAAGCATTTACACTGTGAAGTGGTCTATTAAGGAAAATGAAATCCGGTTTATGTGTAAGTGTGCACAATGTTACACCGGAGGAATGCAAAAAAAAAAAAAAAAAAAAATACAGCTAACTTTGTTCCTGACTCCCTGAGGGGTGGTCAGCTTAACGGGATGCAGGAACCTCCTGTGTGTGTCGAGGCTGCACTAATGTATCAAACACATGGGTAATTCACTGCAATTAGCGGCGACTCATTTAGGTAAGTAATGTCACCACAAGCCCTGATGAATGACGTTCCAGTCAAAGACGCCAGTCGGACTCTCTCTCTCTAAGGGGCAGCCAGCAATTGATATTCTGGGAGGAGAAAAACAGGACGGCAACACATTTCACACACCGGGGACGTCGCCGCATTGAAAGCTCTGCTCCAGAAAGTGTTGGCGTGTTTAACCGGGCTAAAAACGAGGTTTGGACTGTCAGGAGTGGGAACAGCCACGGCGGTTTATCTTCTCAAGGCCTTTGATGGCTCCCTTTCAGGAAGGAGAGTGACATGTTTATGATGTGATTTATTTATTTTCTCAGTTGGGATTAAATGACACAAGTTTGGTTTATTTTATGTCCGGTGTCATACCGCAGAGCAGTACCCATATTTGCTACGTATATATTGTGCACGATTTGATTCCAATGTTATGTTTTATTGCATATAATAGGCACACCCACCGATGGTGTTTGCACAAAGACACATTATAAGACTCCACCGTTACTTTTTGTGACGAATATCAGTATTCCATAACTGTATACTCATCCTCTTTTAACTTAAAAATCATGAATTCAAGCGACATACACGGGTTGTAATCATGAAAAAAAACGATCTTGTTTCCCTCTGAAAAGGTTGCCATCTTCTTGGTGAGTGGATTTAACGGCATTTATTTGATAAAAACCCTCATTGTATGCCTTTCTTCCTCCAGATGACACTCAGACTAATAAGCTACATATATGAATAATACAAAATAATGAAAAGGGCATCCGTGTCGCCAGACTCGTGTCTTTTTTTTCTCCTCCAGTAATCAGTGCTTTTGCAAATCTTCTCCATCACCTTGTGTTATGCGCTTGTCATGGGAGTTTGGGTGCATGCCATCTCATTAGTCCGTCATTGTCATCCACGAACATTCACGCATTAGGAAACAGATGTTCTACTTTTTATAATCGCCCCATTTCTTCATGCTGATTTCTGACTAAAACATGTCCGGTGACAGTGTTCAGTATGTGTTGTGTTTTTCAGCACTGACCCTGACGGTGGGCCCACATTGTACCAATGTGGTTTTCTAAAAGGCCCTGCAGATCCACTGATCAGTGCAAGTCTGTAGTCTCACGAGTGTGCACGTGGCACGTACACCCACCAATGCACAAGTTGAGCTATTTAAACATAACGTGCACACGGGGGAATATATGACCCGACAGTGGCAAGTCACACATAAAGTCATAAGTCAAAAGAAATCGCCATGTGTGTCTGTAAAGCGACAGCCATGCACAAAAGATATGGAACCATGCTGAATCTGTATTCACTCTATATGATCCATTAAAGTAATCTGAATCATTCATACCATACCATACCATTTACTGTTCAAACTTAATTTTTTATGAAGTTCAAATGAATTTGCTCTAACCTTGAGTGTACCTCGTACAGAAGCAGAGCTTTCAATGAGGGTGTAGTCCCATAGAGTTTAAACCTACTAGTAATTGAAAAAACAAATGAAAAAATAAATAAATAAAGAAATTGTCCACGACAAAACTAGTGAAAACAATGAGGGGAAAGAGGCAAAAGCCTTCAAGATCAAAACAGCTGGGAAGCAAGGACACTGCACACTGGGCTGCAGGTAGCGCTGGATAAATAAACTGCAAACAATGCTTTTAAATATGCATCAGCTCAGCTCGGCACACATACCTTACTTAGTGGGAGGACTAAGCCCAAAGCAATATTTTCACATCCCTGTTGATGGAAAACACGGTGTGGGGATGAGCGAATTAATCGGCCTGCCTCGGGCGACACTGTGATGTTCGCTGGCTAAACACGACGCCCTGTTAAGTGCATCTGTTGACCGGCGCGGCCTGTTTGAGAATAAAGCCCGGAGAAAATTTAGCACGCACCATTTACTGGAAGGATTAGGATTGAAATATGGGCCCTGCTTACTCCAATTACCACTTTTGCCTCAACGAAGATGAATGAGACGGCGTAATGCGATTTTTAACCAGGGACGCCATATTTATGGACGACCCGGGGAAGAACTCCGACTGATTTCATCAAACGCCAAACTCCCCTCTCTGTCATCATGAAGCAGCCTCTCCCGGCTGAAACCGGAGGGGTGGAGCGCGCTTCCCTCAGGTAGACACCATGAAGAGCCGGCAGATGGAGGCTGCAGCTGTTCCCAGGTAGGAGAGCAGGCTGGAGATTGGCTCGTGGTCCCTCTGGACCCAACCCATCTCAGTGGGGAATTCACAGCCAGGCCTATTCACACCGGGCTTCCTCTCAGCCCGGCGCAGCAACCAGAGCTAAAGGTTCACACCTCTCCCCCTGCACCTCCTCCTCCCCCGTGCCTTTTTTTTTTTACCCCTCATTTGAACCCGAGCTGTGCTCCTGGATGCAAAAAAATAAATAAAACAAGAGAGAAGGTAAAGACATTTGTATTCAATTAGAGCCTCGCCAGGGATACGTATTCAGTGTTGGCGAGGTTTGTTCTGAATGTGTAGCCATTTTGAATCCAATCTAGACGCAACCTGGAGCAGCGGAATTTGAAATGTAAAAACACAATGTCACTGGAGCGGTGATATTTGGTTTCACTAACGGAACAAATGGAGGCCAGTTCCAAAGCCGCCGCACGAAAGACAATGAGGAGAGGCCTTCATGTTTGAGCAGGTGCGTCTGTGAGGAGTGTGCAGAGAGCAAGGAAAAACTCATTCTAATTCATCTGTTTGAAATACCAAGGAATATCCAAATTAAGGCAGGGAATATTTATGCAGTCAGGGATTTAATTGTGCCAAAGAAAATGAATACATAAATAAATGTGTGGCCTACATGGACAGGGTAAAGGATTCAACACATAATTGTGACAAAATGCCAAACTAAAATAAATTGCAAGAATAGTCAGGCCTGTGAAACGCCTGATTAAAATAAAACTTATTTTTATTGTTCACACACCAACATAGTATGAGTCCTTAGTTTTACATTCTTTTCCCGGATTTAATCAGCTAAATATGTGACAACACACAATATATATAAATATATATATATATACGTGTGTGTGTGTGTGTTAACAATATAAGATTCAACTGATTCAATTGTAGTATTATAATTAAAATGATTTAAACTTTCAATAGATACTCTGGCAATCATGAATTATTTTAGCTATACTAATAATTCAGACATATGATGTGTACAGCTGCACAACAGTAGCGCACACTTTGAGTCAGGCTTGTGTCCTCCAACCTAACACTCACTCCTGTTTTACTTCAGTTTTAGGCGTCAGCCACCTCCCGTGGGAAATATCTGGCTCTTTAGCTGCTGCCTTAATCTGTCTGCTGAGCAACTACCATGTCGCAGCTTTTTTTTCTTTTTTTCTTTTGTCTTTGTTTTCTTTCTGTGGCTGTTTTATGTCTAATGCCTCTGCACCAGGTGACGGTCATAGCTGCAGGCTTTTATGTTTTCCATCCACCCCCACCCCCTGCTCTCATAAACGTGATATCTCAGGAACGCCATGGGGGAAATACTTCATATTTGGTACAGTTGTGTGAACTTGATTTGATTCTGGTGGTCAAAGGTCAAGTGTAGTCTGTGACCGACCTCTGGCTAGAATTCAATAATTTGCTTCCTATGACAATATATATTTATTTATTTTGACGCACTATATATGTCGGATGAGTCTGGACATGGATACCAACCACAGCCACCTGGCAGGTTAGCACAGACAAAAAAACACAGCACAATAACTTAACAACAAGCTGCCCCTTCTATACGTACGCATTGAATTATTAATATATAGAAATGTTGATTATTGCACCAAAGATTAGGGCTGTTTTGTCACAGAGAACCTGCATCACCCGGGCTGCTGTTACAAGCTAAATTATGAAAAGCAAAACAGGAAGGGGGCTGCCTGCCAGAGTAATGCCTCCCCCCCAAAAAAAGCCACCACTGAGTGGCAAGAGGGCTGACACAAATTCCATCCACGGCTTAACACGTTGGGTTTAACTGTGGCTAATTCCCTGTCAGCAGGAAAGACTTCATTTACTTTAAAAGATTTGTGTAATGATCAAATCCCTGCAAGTAGACGGAGTTACATACTGAGAATCATATTAAAAAATACCAAATTCAAAACTATGAACTTTACACACAGAGACACCAACTAAAGGAACATGTAAATATACAATAATAAATACTAAAATAACACTCCAGTGTGATTTGATTAGAAAGCTGCAACCCTATGTCCTCAGTTCCAATTTTCCACCCACACCTATGATTTATGTTGTGGCTTAAAATACCTCGCTTAACTTCTCTGTCCCTCTTCATCTCCATTTGATCCTTTTTGACTGAAATAGATTCATTAAGGGGATTCAGTTAGGGGTGTGGCTTCAAGCATTTTGCCTGCTTTATGGCAGCTGGGTCCAAAATAAGGTATCTACAGCATGTGTGTGACACAGTTTGGAATCATGTCAACACTGCAAACAAAATGTACATGTATATATGCACAGAAAGGTCATTTAAGTTGCTGTTGGCTGTGCTGTGATTTTCCACCCTTAGAGGATCACAGTATATTTTATTTATTTGGACTCTGTGTGACTGTACCTGGCATCTCTCCCCTGTCACACTCGTGAGGGATTCACCAGAGCTTTGACAGTTAACAGGAGGATGAGAAGTTCAGAAGCTTAAAGGAGTAATTTGACATTTGGGGAAATACACTGAGTCACTGAGAGGTGGATGAATGAAAAAAATCCTGTTTTCTCCAGCTGGTGAAGTTACTTCTGAGAAAGAAAAAAAGACTGGGGGCGATACAACTAGTCCCAATCAAATGAAAGCCACCTACACACACCTATGAATATATATTATCTGTATAATCCAAAATAAAAGCAAACATCAGTATAACAAGAAAGTTGTTCAAAATAACTTGTTGATCTGTATCATGTTGAGTTTAAAGACACTGTTGTGTGTTTCTGTACTGTTCCAGCACAACTACACACTGAGTCAGGGGGATGCTGAGCTTGCCCGGCTAAGTTCATTTACCTCAATTTACCAGAGGAAAATATTTCATGCCACAGGCATCCAATCAGAGGAGAGATAATAGCGTCATGATTGTAGGAGATAATCATGGCAGACTTTTGTGGCCGGAGTGACTTTGATCACTTTAATAATTTGACTTTTGACAGATGAAACTATAAAGGAATAAGGCGGTAAAAGTTTGGCTCCAGATACAGTCACAGTGAGATAGCTGAGGTCTTGTGCCGGGCAACCGTTTGATATTTTCTTTTTTAAATATAATTAAACTAATAATACAACAGGAAAAAGAAAAGTCCCACAGCTAAGTAATAGATACCACTAAAAGCATATCTGTGCTTTAATGCATACATTGTGCATTATCTATTCCACTTACTGTTTGTCATTGTAATTATGCTTTTCTCACATAATTATACTGCCATCATACAACATGCTAAGACTGAATATATTTTTTAACATAATGCCATTATTTCAGGTTTTATTTCCACTCAAAACAATGCCGTAATCACACAGAGAACGTTATAAGCCCCCTTTGTATTTGTTGCTGTCTTTCAGAGTAGCAGAGCATAAAATTGGAATATCATTCCATGATGGCAAAAAAATCGTTTGATGGCTGCAACTCAATTGTATATTTTGTAATTACTATAAAAGGTACCGGGGAAGAACCAAAGCGTTTAAGGTGGATGGCTTTTTCATTTTCTAATTTGATGTATTTTTTTTTTTTCTTTGCTGTCAGTCCTCGTCTGTCAAGGCAGGAATTTACTGCCTGCATCCATAGCACAAAAACAAATCATATTCATAAAGATTCTAAAGGCTCAAAAGTACGCATAAGCACTGGTGTTATAACCATCTTGGTTAAGACGTGGTCCTAAAGGCTGTGAAAATATATTTTCATTATATCACGGTGGTCCTGCATGAACACAAACACTTTTAGCCACCATGAGAAAAATAAAATAAATAAAAGCCTGGTTCAGAAATTCATCTCTAGACTGTTTACTCTGTGCTTTTCTCACTGCTTTTAAGAGGGTGGAGCTCAGATAGAAAGAAAAAAAAAAAAAGGGTGATTTCACGACTGTCTGCCCACCAATCAGGGATATATTTAACCGCAAACTGAACGAAAGATTATTTCTAAAGAATATAATACCCTAAATAATATAATAATGTATTTTTGTTTATTTCCTAAATTTGGTGATTCATCCCAAACGATATAAAGGGTCATTAACAATTGTTTTATCCTGCTATTGGGTCACTACTTAAACTAGAATATGTGTGCAAAAGTGTTTTTTTTTTCCTCACAGTGTGATTGGGTGAAATGAGGGAGCTTAGTCCTGCACATACTGGACATCACGGTTGCTATGCCATGGACTGGAAGTGTTCCGAAAAGAAAAGTTACAATTTTGAATATTTATAGCAGTATGGACCCTACCGTAGCTACCCTATGAACATCATCCTGCAGACTTGCTGGCGATGGGCAATCCATCACCGTCAACGTCAGTTTTGTCAGAGTTACATTATCATTGCATGGTAATGCAGTTTAAAGTGCGTATTGATTTGAGAGGCCTGCTGCTCCACTGCATGTGCTGCTGCTTTTGGGTGTCTCCCGCAGCACATTTCCAACTGGGCTCGTTTAAAGAATTTATCAGGAAACCCTGCTTAAATTAGTTAACGGAGCAATCCACACATTTGTCATGCACCAGGAACTGTTCTGCAGGTTCCAGCTCCGATTTAGGGCGTACATCTGGAAGAAAAATAATAATAAAAAAAAAGGTTTTCCTTTCAGAAGTTAACTGTTGTTGTTGTGTTTGTTTGATAGCTCAGGGGGAAAAAAACTGCTGTGAGGCAAAGTGTTCCTGTATTCACGTTGTGTTTTGTTAATGGATGACTTTAGCTTCAGATTAATTGGGGAATGTCTTCAGACTGCCAAAGCCAGCTCGTTAAGACCACCGGATGTACCATATTGAAATGCACATGCACACGAGGCGGGCTGTGAATTGGAGGCAATAATGCATGCCAAGTTGGTCTGATAAACTCTGTCTGACATTGGAGTGGGTCCCTCTGGAAATGAGTGATTGCCTTCCATATACATTTTACTGTATACCTATTATGACCCCATCAATTATTATGACCATATGCTATTATTGACTTCCGAGGGAACTTACACATGCAAATGTGGAGATGATGCATTAAGACAGTGGAAACAGTGAATAAAGGGCCCTAGAAATGGAGCTACAGGGGGCAAAAATAGATAACGTCTGATGTCTCATGTTTTCTGCTCAATGCCCACGACACATAATACAATATATGTGTATGTAAGGGCATTACTTATGCATGTAAGAGTTGGGGATTAGACAAAGTACATTCCGTCATTATTTATCATACAGTTAGACTTTAAACATTAAACTATAGAGCTAATTTAATATATATATATCCTATATAGGGGATCTTCTGGAAAGATTGAACCCTATCTCGTCAAGTTAAGGAGAAAAAGTGAATAAGTCAATTACAAAACATTTCGTTTGAAGTTTGTTCTCTCTGTGGTATCCTCACTCTGCCTTAATTCATTCCAGTGTACCATAAGTTGTAGCTGAAGAGACTACATTTAAAAAAAAATAAAAAGCCTCCAAGGGCTTAACCCATTCTTCTTTCATAGCACTCACATTTTCTGACAAAGATAAAAGGGTGGCAGGCCCCTGACCCTGCAGTGCGCTTCATAAATGAGATTAGACATTGATTAATTTGAGGGGTCAAATCACCAATAGCTTCATTAAATGACAGTCTCTTAGGGCTATAAATTATTCATACTCATCACTAGCAGTCATGATTTTTTCTAAATTGCTCCAGAGGAGGACGCGAGTTGATGACAGTGTCAGTTTCCCCCACCCAACCTGCGTGTTTAGCAAAACCTCACTCGACAAACACCGCACCACCATCAGGGGCATAGTCAGTCACCGGTGAGCCGGAGCAGGGCCGGTCATTAGGCCCGTAAGCCAGCGCTGGGAGGCTGGTGGAGGGAGGCAGAGCCAGCGCTATCCTGGACGGCTTTATCGTTTTAGCTGCTTTAGCGTTTGTCCCCTGGGTGGCACACGGCTCTTGTACCCTTTGAATATGTATGCGAGTTATTGGTCCTGGGGGAGCCACTATATATCCACGGAGCGGCGGACGGGTGACAATGGGGGCCCAGTCTTCTTCTTCCTTTATCTGGGCTTGTCGGCCTCGTGATGTATCTCTCAGCGCAACTTGTTCCGATTGCCTCATCTATCATTGGCCCTAGATATGAAAATGTAGATCCCCGCATCGGGGGCCCAGTCACATTGTTACGAGTGCAATCTGGAGGCATCATTGGGGGAAGGCCCCCTCTCCAAAGCTAAGACGGCAGAGGTGGAGATGGGGGAGAAAAAAATTCTCAAGGAGAACATCTCCGTGTTTTTATGCGAATCCTCTTAAAGGGACACGCTCACTTTTCCATGTGTGCAGTTATGTTGAGCAATACTGCTGCCTCATCAGCGTGCCACTACAAATGAAAAACCTAATTACATCGGTGAAGCTCCTTGTATATCACTCACGTCATGTGTGGAGTTTAATTCTAATAAGTAGACAATTATTCAGTTACTGTCTATTTCCAAGGACATATGGCCAGCAGCATGGCGCCAATCAACGCGGCGGTGTTGTGAAATTAAAGACTTGTTTATGATTATGCTCCCATGCCAAATCTCTTATACCTTGCATTTGTTTATTGGCTTCCCTTAATAATGGGTGAAAGGGGGGGATCTTAATTAGATTAGGCTTAATAAAGGAGTTACCAATTTGCATTACGCAAGGTCATTCATTATCTGTTCAAAGACTTAGAAGGACAGGTTATCTGTTTGGGAAAGTTATTGTAGCGTGCATGGAGGACACGTGACTCTGGAAGTGGTTCATACTGTAAAACCGTGTGAGTATATTATATTTTTTTAATAATAGTTTTGACCTCCAAGTATTCACCAGACTGCAGAACAAAGGCAGAGAGCAGTTTGATTTTAAGCTGGTTGTTTTAACCTGAATTAGCATTTCTCTAAACCCTGCATAGTACCATTGATAATAATAAAAATATTAAAAATCAATTTACAGTGGATAAGCTTCCATTGTGTGGATATCATTATCTCAACTGATCCAGAGTGCAGTAATAATGGAGTTAAAAGCTGAGATTGCAGCTGCTGCTAGTTTGGCCTGCTCCACTATGGGGTCTATGTGGAATTACTGACTCACAGCTTTATCAGTCCAATAAAGGCCTTGTAATCAATGTGTTAATACATCAATTAAAGATGACATTAGACTACTGGTACAGGGGGAAAATGGTCAGCAAACCCGGACCACAACATTATTACTTTGGATCCCTCCAACAGCACCAAGCACAGCCCACACAAACGTGTCAGATCACTTCCTAAGGAGTTGGTAGGGACCAAAAACAGAGCAGAGGAAGATTTGCTTTGCAGTCTGTGAAACAATAGCCAAGGGATGACATGAATAACCAACCCAGAAGCTTCCTCTCCTTTTCCCTCTACTATGTAGTTAATAAAGGAAAGAGTTCACAAAGTCCTGGCCATTAGGTAATTGCATTGACGTTCTACTAATGACGCCTCAAAGAGGAACACAGATAGCCACGAAACCAGGCGGAGGTAAGAGCAGAGACCGGCGGAGGAGACCGGCGTGCTAATCCCACAATCCACAGCGTCTCCACGGAGCGGTTTAGCCTAAAAGCAGCAGCTGCAGTCACCCAACAGGAACCCCGGGTCATCCGACTGTGGTTTAATCAACAGCCAAATCACAGCAGATTTAAGTCAGCGTTTCCTCCCCCCCCCCCCTTTCCCTCCCGAGCCTGCTGGATTACTACCTAACTTGCACTTTTAAAGTTTACATTGCACCAAGAGAAGAGTACGGACTAATGGAAAAGTAATGTACTTGATCCACGTTGATTTGTGATTGTAGGCCCATCCTAACACCATCCGTACATTAGGGAGCTGTTCTAAAGTGTATATAACAGCTTTTGTGTCGAGAACATTACACACTTTCAATGTAAATCACTTCAGTTGCCGATAAGCATCAATGAACAGCAAAAGGTGGTCTCATGTCAGCTCCCTAAATGGAAATGTGGAATTACAGAGGAGAAAAGTGAATGTCTATCCAAACAGAATTAGTTTAGTAAACGTATATATATATATATTTTTTTTTTCACTTTTACCAAATGGATCAACTTGTATGTACACCCAGGATAACAATTAAGGTATAGCTTGTCACTTACGGCTGCAAACTGTCAATGCCTGTGTGTGTGACTTAGGGGGAAAAAAAAGGGGGAAATAATGTATAATTCATGTACAAATAAACCTTTCAATACAAAAACAAATTTGCACTGGCGTCACGGTGGTAAAAAAAAAAAAAAAAAAAGATTGACACAATGGGCACGAGTGCGTCCCTGGTGAGTTGCGCTCTCTCTCCGACAAACTTTCTCCCGCCTCTCCAATTATAACGACTTTGGATGGGGAGCTGCAGTGGATGTCATGTGACACCACTGTGGCTCATCTTCTCCCCCGGAGACTTGCCGGTGTAAATAAGGCTCGTTTTGGGACGTTCCACCACGCTGTCATGCGTTTGGTGATGCGGTTGCAATTATGGGCGGAAAGATTTTTTTGTGTATAAATATATTTCTTTCAATAATCACTTTATTTCTCCCTGAAAAATGTTCCTTCAGTCTGGATTTTAGGCTTTTAATGGAAAAAAAGTTTGGTGTGTGTGTGTGTGTGTAGCAGCAACACCATTAGACTAAGATCTGTCTCTTTCCTCTGCAAGTCTCCATCTCCTTAACACCAACACTTTTACAGCTTCATTCATCAGGCTCAGACTTCGCTCCTCCCCGTCAGCCGCTCTCCGTCTTCCTGATTTCCACCCAGCTCTCACTTTTCCAAAGTTTTCATCCTCCTCCAGTGTCTTTCACCGAGTCATTACATTTGTGTGCCTCTGACGGCGAGTACGCGGAGTGGGGAAAAACCAACTCCCTGTTGTACACACATGATAAGATGTATTTTTAATGAACATGTTTTCTTTTTTCTTTTTGCAAATATTGCTACGGGAAGCTTCTGCATGACATTCAGTGGAAATTTCAATGGGTTTGCTTCGTTAGCAGTTGAAAAGAAAGCACGATCGAGAGCCTCACTACCAGGATGCCTCAAGAAAAGAAATAACCATTTATATAACACCTTTTCAATCAGTGTTCTTAACGATAAAGCCAAGCCAAAACTATTTAATTCAATGAATCCCAGCGCTTAAGAAAAAGCCTGAAATGGCATGACATGTTATTTCAGATAATTTGCCTCATTATATTAGTCGGAGAAAGATCACGGGACATGAGTTGTTAACTATTTACTAATTAGGTGTTACCACATTGCAAAAAATTGTATTTAACTTTACTTGGCTGTCTGACTGTTAAAAACAGCTCTTACTTCACTTTGCAAATTTCCCATAAGACATATCGGGTCCTTTTTTTTTTTTTTTTTTTCTTTACCTTTTCTGTTCTTTTCAGAATCAGACACCAGACCCACTCATGTCAGAGCGTTTTCTCATTATATTAGTCGGAGAAAGATCACGGGACATGAGTTGTTAACTATTTACTAATTAGGTGTTACCACATTGCAAAAAATTGTATTTAACTTTACTTGGCTGTCTGACTGTTAAAAACAGCTCTTACTTCACTTTGCAAATTTCCCATAAGACATATCGGGTCCTTTTTTTTTTTTTTTTCTTTACCTTTTCTGTTCTTTTCAGAATCAGACACCAGACCCACTCATGTGAGAGCGTTTTCTGTGATTACAGTGCTGCGTGGGACAAAAGGGCCATCTGCACCAGGCATTGCAATGAGTCGCCACCCCAGAAAAGGGCAATGTAGAAAAAGTGAAAATCACAGTCTATAGCGAGAGACCAATTGCAATTCCCAAACTCTGTGTAATTACGGCAGATCAGGCTTTATCGGTGGCAGACATCAGCCCTGGGATCTCAGAGTCAACCATCAAAGAAATGTTCAAGGCGAGCCAGAGGAGGACGGACAGAGAGGGCGCTCTTAGAAAAAACAGCAGTTAACGTTGAATGGGGGATTATCAGGTGCACGTCAAATATATCGTGCTTCAAACGGAGCAGGTAGGTAAGCCGTGAGATTTAAAGTCCGCAGGCCCCCTTATCTTTTGTCATGTGGGTTTTTTTTGTTTTTTTTTTCCTCAGAAGGACCGCTTTGATTGTAAGCTGTGGGTCGTCCAACACGGCACGCATTTTCTTTTTTTTTTTCTCCCAGACTCCATGAGATACGCTGGATCAAAGAATCACATAAAGAAGATATTGAAATGCATCACACTTCTAAGAGATTTGTGATAATACACCCCCTGCTCACATCACTACTAATACTCACCAAAAGGGATACTTAAGAGATTATCGCCATTTTACATTAATGCGAAACATACAGTAGCACAATATCATACCCCCGACTCCATAATTAGTCCCGCTGTATTTGTGGCTTTTATCACGCACTTCCACTGATACTAATTGGCTGTTCAAATTCAGTAAAGGCCACTAGTGGCAGGGATACAGTGAAGAGAAGAGGAGTGGCCATGGCTTTCGTTAAGAGTCAATGAAAAGCTAATCATTCATCTCTCCTGAGCCCCGAGAAGCAGGAAGCTCGCGAGTGTTCCACACAGCACTCAAACAAAATGCATTGATGAATATTCCATCTGCGCTGCTACCGGGGGTCGTCCTGCCCTGTTCCGCAAGGATCCCTGTGATAGGATGTCCCGGAAAGTTGTCCTTGGCCGTGGCATGAGTCATGAAGGCAACATCCAACGCACGGCTCCATAAACACGTGCGATCTGAGCCCTCCTTCATCTCCGGATGAATTCATGTAATAACTCAAACGAGTTTTCCGGCGGGAGGCTGTGTGGTCAATGGGAAATCCAGTAAATGGCCACGGTGGCTCATGCATTAGTTATTTCATAAGGCCCTTGAGTGACGTTGTCGGCGCTCCGTGTTTGTGCAAGAATTCCTCTCAATCCAGGAGAATGCTATTAGCCACGGTTTACAATAATGAAAAAAAAGCCATGCAGGAGGCCTCAAAGTAAACTGCCACACAGGATGACTATAGCGGGTTGTGCAGATATTGCTGTATACTCGGCTATATTATATTGCCTTGATAATAATTGTCTGTTATTTATTTATATTTATATAGATGTTTATATAAATCAATGATCGAGGACTTTTGAAGTATTTTTAGTCTGACCAAATTTCACAGCACTTATCCAACATACACAAGCAAACAAACACGCACGCACACACACACACACACACACACACTCCCTGCTAAAACCTTGGGGGAAATTAAGGCTAAGTATTTTTCCCCAAGAACACTTCGACGAGAGCGGACTGAAGGAGTCTGGGTTCCAACCACAAACTTTCCAATTAGCTGACGACCCACTCCACCACCTGAGCCCCAGCAGCCCAATTCAAAAAAGACGTTTATTTACAACACATACTGTATGTGCGAGATTCCCAGAGCTTTCCATGAATATCCCACAGCAGCATCGACCCTAGCTTATATATATATATAAAAAATCTATAACCTCTAAAGGTAATATCATAATAATAAAATGCCCACCTTATTGTGGAGGCACTTTCCTTCACAGCCCTATTGTTCTTTTTTTCTGGACTGTGAAAGGCATACGACCGGGGGACGGCGGTGCACCACTTTGAGTTATGCAGGTTCAGAGAGTGTGTGCAAGGAAGAGGAAGTAGCTCATAAGCTAGGAAATCATGAAAATGCATATCCATGTTACACAGCAGCAGTGGAGTAATCATTTTGTGTGGCACAATGTTACGAGTCAATACTACCTGCAAAGATTTCCTGTTTCCCTTCAGAGCAACAAATCCCCGCGCAGCTGCTTTTTCCGTGTCTATCCTTTCTCTCCAAATGATCATTTCAGCGTGTGGTGTTAAACTACGCCTGGACCATGAGCAGGAGGAGACACAGAGCCATGTGGTTGCATTTTTTTTGGCATTCAGATCGAAAGAAATTCCATCAATTTCAAACTTTATCCCAACTGCATTAATATTAATAGGTAGCGGCAAATTGCGTTTTGCAGCAAATCATCACTTTTGCAGAAATACTGCATATATATCATAGTTTGTGGGGGATGCTGCATGTGGGGCCAAAACATTTCATTTGGATTGAAAGAAATTGAACATTCTGGATTTTAGAAAGATCCGTCATGGCAGATATCATAGGAAGGACAGGTGTCCCCATTAGAATAGTCAACTACAATGCCACATTTCCATTGATAATGAGGACTATTACTAGATAAGGCTCAGACTAAGATTGATATAAAGTCAAAAGTGACGATACGTCGTCAGAAGCAGTTTTAAATGGCAAATGATGGTTTAATGCCCCTCGTGTCCAGTTCCTTACTACAATGCGTGAGCTGCAAGTGCAAATGTGTTGGTGTATTCAAACTATTCCTAAGACTGTTCTGGGAGGAATTCCGTTTTTTTCGAAAGTCACAATGTGCTGGCTGGGAGAAAATCCCCTGTGCCAGCAGCAAAAAAATTCAAACATGGGGCTAAATGTAATGGCTCCTGGATAGCACGAGAGCACGAATGCCAAATCTATGTTTGCCTGGGTGTGTATGTGGGCGACACCGACCTCCTCTCTGTAATACCAGTTGTCTTGTAACCATTCATTTCCCTCCATAATGGAACACCATGTTAATGAATATGAATTGAAACATCTGCAATTTCATATTGTCCTCTTTTCTCTCGCTCTCTCCCTCTCCTGGCAATGACAACATTTCCTCAGCTCTTTGGTTTGCTGCCACGGAGCACGGTCTGGTGCGCCGGGAGAGAAGGTCACGTCTCCTGGTGATGGCTTCCATTGTCCTTCAGCGGCTCCTCTGACACTAATCTAGATGCATCAGTTTTAACTGCAACATGCATCCACAGAGATCAATCAATCCGTCCTGTAATTTCATCAGGATCCCTCTCCCGCGTCACATCTTTCTTCCCAACCTAACCCCCCCCCCTCCCCCCACCCTCCCCACCACCACCACCACCACCACCCACCGTCTCCCTGTCACCTTCCCAAAGCGTGCGACAGGTCATTCATCTCCATTCCCATTGAGCGTGGGTTATTCCAAATTAGTTTTTGTGAATTCATTGGCTGGGATGCCACCGGGAGGGGGAGGGGGGGGGGGGGGGGGGGGGGGGGGGGGGGGGGGTAGTAGGTAACACATGGTAGTCAATACTTTTATAATGACCCCGCGTAAAGCTGTGTCATAAATATCACTCCACCTCTCTTCGCTATGGGTTTTAGTTCCGTGAATCCGATAAATCAAAAAATGATGGTACTAAATTGTTACACAAAACACATTATGACGTTGAGGAAAAAAAAAACACTCCATCATCCCGCATTAACAATTAAAACCTACATTTTCGCCGGGCATGCATGTGCCTGCTTATTGTTTTTCTCATACGGCTACAGGAAATATGCTGATATTTGTTTCCCACTTTGTTTCTTCCCCTCAGTTCCACCTGCTCTTTTTTTCATGAGATGCCTCTGCATGTTTACCAATGACAAATGGAGGACTCGTGTCTTTAGGGGCATGAAGAGGAATCAGGTGCACTAAGGCCTGGGGGCCTATAGGCTCCAGCAGCTTTAAGCCCAGGGGCCACTGGCAGAGGAGAGCCAGCCTGGCCTGAAGAATGAATATGTTCACACGGGACAAACAGGAGGGAGACAATTGGCTGCATTGTTTGCTCCAGCCTGCTGTTGCATCACAAACAAACACACACACACACACACACACACACGCACACACTCCCGAACGTGGACTTCAGGGAAACGGATTAAGCAGTGGACAAGGACATTCCAAGTCTCAGGTCTCGGGTGGAAAGACCAAACTTCGCCCCATACCACCCGATGGCTGAAGGACCCGGAGGGATATTCGCTACACAAATGTGTTTTGCTTTTTGTTTTCTTTCTTTAAATAATACATTCAGGTTGGGGTAAAATAATTGGGAAAATATTGCACTCAAGAAAACAATGCAAGATTTCTTCTACACAAACACTGGATGCATTTTTCAGTATCCCTACAGTGCTTTTGCCAACACTCTATTCTTGTCACACATCTGCCTCTGAAATTATTTGGGATTATTTTAAACTCACAAGACTTTTTCAGTGTCTCTCTGAAATTGCTCTACAGCATCTTGTTTTCATTAGTCCTGACCCACTTTTTTGCCTTAATTCTGCCCATATCATTTTTTTTTTTTTACTTTCAGGGAGTATTTTAGTCAGGACTCTTCACGATCAGGATTTGATTGTATCCCTTTTAAATGAACCCTCCAGACCTGTTTTTAAAATACACAATAAATCATTTTTTTTTATTATGAATACTAAATTCAAGGGCTAATATCCAAAACACCCATGAGCTGGCTGGGGTTAGAGGAAACATCGGCGAGATTGGGCCGCCCTACATCTTATCATCATCATGATCATGCTTTTTAGAAATACTGAACAACCAGCCATGGTGAAAAGCAGGGATTTATTTTATATGGCCGTCGAGTCGAATGAAAATAATGATGAAGCCAAGAATAAGAACCACTCGGGCCAGATCACACATGTATCCACAAATTGGGGAAAAAACGGCCAACAGTGATCACGCGCACCTTGTATGACTTCAAGGATTTACAGGCAGCATCACTCCTAATGTCACCGCTACACACAAGGGATATTATACGTTTAATATCAATCAACAGCGTTGTTCAGCTCCACAAGAGGCTGGGCCATCAGCTCTTTCACATCCGTCTTTTCAGAAGCACCTTGAGTCAATGAACACACACGGCTACATAAAGGCCAAATACTGAGAGCGTCTAACATGGTTACATGTGTTTTTTTTGTGATGGATAATGTGGGAGCAAAGAAAAAAAAAAAAACGGTTTGGTCTTCTGAACACAAAAGGAGAGAACACAGGTGATTTAAGCCATCCTCGGCTGCATTATCTGAGGAAATAAATCACAGGAAATCTTGTATTTAATGGGGAATACACATGATGTCGAGGACGAGCAAGTTTTTCTTGGTGCCGTTCCCTTTGGTGAACTAGTGAGAATAATTACGGCATTTTATTTAATGTTGATCATTTTCTTGAAGGATGTTGCTGTAAATACTTTCCTACTTGGCTATAGAAATCATCAGCCAAAAACTACCTGTTGTGTCCTTGGACAGCTTTTATACAAATTGATCAGTAGTCGAGAGACAAAGCACACAAGAGCAGATTTTTTTTAGATTGACTTTTTTTTTTTTTTTTTTCCTCCCCTGAACGACCATGCACCAACTTTGGTTCTTCATTGTTGTTTAAGTTTTCTGACTGACACTTTTTTTTTTGTCTCCACAAAGTGTTTCCATGAAGGTTTGCTGAGTCCTTTATGTTTCACTCAGACTGACTTGTCACAACCTTGTTGAAAGTTTGCCTTGCACAACACTATTGAACTACACTTATGTAAAAAATTGGTTTATGACTTTATACCTCCAATCAGTAAATAGTAACATCCTAAAAAGAATAACTCAAAGGTTCAACCCTGGCAATCCAGGACCTAAACACCTGCATACTAACATACCCAGACATTCAGCTGAAAGCTCCAAAGCTATAAATGCAAAGAGCTTCTCCAGTACAAGAGCAAAAGAGTGTCCGAGGCACAAATCCAGAATCCGTTTCACGTTTTCAATTCAAGTGGCTCTGATTTCAGCCGTGTCCCCACCGTGCCACTTCTGTGACTCCAGATGAAGCTGCTGTTACTGTGTTTATGCAGAATAGGTCTGGCAGTGTAATGCGGTGTATCCATTTCGGCATAACATGTTAATCTGCAACATCTCCTGCTCTAACCTAATCAAACACACACACACACACACAGACACACACCCACACGCAAACACACACACACCATTTGTTTGTGACTGAAAGAGAGACATTTAGTTGCAATTGACACGGGGTACGAGTCAGAGCAGTGATTTCAAAATGAAGTGCAGATCATTGTTTACAAGGAAGCACATGACAATGTATACGTAAATGAATGTATATCTATATAAAGATACATATATATATTTTTCATGTGCTCCCTTACGAGAGTCCAACCTTCGCCAGGGGATAAACTGAAACGTATACCTGTCATGGCTGCTTCTTCCAGGTGAGTTCTCACAGTGCGGATCCCCCCCTAATCAAAACGACTTTTCCACGCGCCTCACTTCTTTTTTGCCACTGGCTTGATTAGCTAATCTCCAGCAGTGGGCTTTCCTCCGGGTCTGCAGCATTTGCGCAAGGAAAGAGCGGCGCTCGCCCATGGGCCTCCCGATTTTGCCTTTGCACAGTAGCGTGACCTAAATGCAGCCTTTTATTCCACCGCGGTACAAGTAAGAAGTATTATTATAAGGGACCTGCTGGGTTAATATGTAGTGTAATTATCAGATGGCTCTGCTAAGTGTGGTGAATTTCAAAAGCACCGACACAAATGGAATACATTCTCGGGTAAAGAGAATAACACAGGAAGAACGTGATCCCTAACCTCCCCTTCAATAATTATTGACAGGAACATTTTTTATGTTTACGTTGTTGGAAGAGAGGCAGAGATCCACCTGACCTGTTTGCATTCCAGCTCATTTCAGTTTCCATTGCAGTAAACTGTGACAATACACTTCTGCTGTGTTGACAAAAGATCCTTGATCCTGTACAATTTCGACCTCCTGCAGTTAACTGGAATAACGGCTTACGTACAGAAAGAAAAAAAAAAACACAACCACTTCGGTGCGTACCCCCTCGGGCCAGAGGTCTGTGTGACGAACAAGGGGTCGAAAATAATCAAACTATGTTGCTAATCCACCGATGGACGGGCTGTCCAAGTCTGTTTACACCCTCCTCCATCAATAAGAAAAAAAAAAGACTGTCCTCACCAGTAAGCCAACCAGAATATGCGAGGAAACCAGATTCCTCCCTCTGAACATATTTCTCTTTCCTCTCCACATTCAAAAGTAGTCAGTATCATTGCATGAAGAAGAGACAGCCAGTGAATGTGACCCATGTCACTGTGATTGAAACAAAGAGCTGACGAGAAAGCCTAGATGAGTGAGTGGGAAAATAAGAAAGCCTACTTAAAAACTGAAATGAACAGATTCCAAGTATGTTTCCCCTATAGCCATTGCAATAAAATCATCATTTTCCACATGGGAATTTAAAGTGAGGTTTGCGCTACACCAGGACGGGGTCTTACCTGTCAGAACCGCAGGGGACAGGGTTCTATAGAGAGCAGTCCACCAATTAAGCAGCCTGAATGTAGTCCTGCCTTCGTTCCAATATTCAGTACATACATTTAACGGTCTTTTTCCCTGACTGCATAGCAGTGACACGGAAAAATAGCATGGGATTATTTTCAATCTGCCAGCCACCTATTTTTGTCCCGTCGGTTGACAGGTCAAGTGAGTAGCTCTGAATGCCCAGCAGTTAGTTTGGCAGAAACTTTTTTTGTTTTTTTGTTTTTATGGCTTTGCTACACAAGGCTGGAGCTGATCCATGGCTCGCATAGAGCGGTCAGTGAAAGTATTCATCGGCGAAAGGAACCATTCGATTTTGATGAATGATAGGTTCTTTTGTGATTTTATGATTAATTGATGTTCAGGCTCCCCAAGGCCTGAGCAGCCCACTGTGAGCAGGTAATTGCTTCTTTTCAGACAGCCCCAGGTACACCCAGGTGCTAAGGATGGCTTTTTCCATTTATTTTAAACTTCAATACTGGCAAAATGAAGACATTCAGGCCGTCATGCTGCTCTATTACAATCCGTCACCCGGCTGACTTGAACCCCCGTCTCTTTATGAATGCTGTGACTCGGTTCTGTGGCCTATACGAGGCTCATTGGGTTGTGAACACAGAGCTTTAATTTTCTGAGCGTTCTCACAGTCCTACATAGTAGAACTGTTTATGACAGGTGAAGCACACACTCACTGTAAATGACCAGCAAAAAGTTCAAGTGGCGATGTACAACTCTTTGGATGTATGGACGCACTGGCAACATTCAATATTTGAACAAGAATATATAAAACAAATCGTCGTTCTAAACCTCGACAGGACAAATTAGCCTTTGAACCTA
>JAFBJU010000523.1:543612-601802 GCA_016785305.1 Colistium nudipinnis | reverse complement strand
TGAAAGTTGTATTCACACAAATCGCTGCATTGATTTGAAGAAGACGGATTCAGAGTGGTTAACAAAGCATCTGCACATATGGTATGATGGGAATTGAATTAAGGTAAATTGAGGGAGGGTATTAATTGGCATGAATATGAAAATCTTGGACAAAAAGGACAGTTTATATATGTATAAAACATATAACTTACAGTGCCAGGGAACTACAGGCCATTGTGTGAGCTTTACTTTGAGCATTTCCTTGCGCACATACAGTATGCTGCTATAACTGTCATCCAAGATTGAAAATGTTTAAAAAATGTATGCGTCTGGATCTGATTCAAGTGACAATCCAGGGACACCTGCTCAATTCTTCCTTTAAATCCCAAGGGTGCACCAGCTCATACTGACTTAAAGCAAAAAGTGCTGAAAAATCCCCCAGCATTCCGGAAAAAAAATTCCTTCAAAGTTTAAAATCTACACCCGGAGCCGCACCGAACGACACGTCAGCCCTTTTCTTCGTTGGCGCGCGGACTGCCTTAGCACCGAATTCAATTAAAATCTGTTAAGTAGTGTTTGACGAACAAACAAACCGACAAAAGACAAATTGAACCGACGACACGACCTCCCTGGCGGAGGTAATTATGCAAATAAACCGAGGCGCGATGATCCATTTCAAAGGGACTCGTGCAATGATGGATTCCAGACAAGGCCGCCTTCCTCACCCAGCACTCTCCACACTTCTTTAACCAAACACAAATCCTGCCCACGTCTCTCCATTTCCCGCTCTGTCCATTTTTTTTTGGCTTCTTCCTTCTTCCCTCAGCAGAGAGAATTAAAAGTGAGACAGGGCCTTCATTCACCATGTCCCCCTTTTCTTTTTTTTTTGCACCTTGTCAGGATGAACACATGGCATTTGAATTACTGGCCGACAACACCGGAGCTTGCTCACTGCTTTACTGCTTCTCCGATGCAGCCCTAATGTACCTGACAGGGAAGACACACCAGACCTGGAATTACAAGCGATTAATGCGTCCAAGACTAAACACTTCAAATGGCTTCTCTGATGTGAGCGCCGCGTGTGTGGCGAGCGGGCAGAAAATCCACTTACGGCGTCATTGCTTTGGCATTATTCACTCTTGAAAGCGCAGCGTGTTCCTGCAAGCTACGTTGATGAATGCGCGCTCGGCGTCCAGGCAAACTTTAATTCCTAAGTGTTTAGTGTTGGCTACACAATAATTGTCAGGATAAGGACAAGGTAAAGAGGAGGGCCTCAAAAGGCCTTGTCGTCGAGGCTAACAAACAAATGTGAAAAGGGTTTCTTTGATCTGTGTGAGCACTGAGCACTGCTTCTTGTTCAGTGAAGTGGATGCTTTACAGTTTTATAATGAAACATATGGCAGAATATGTAGCCCCCCTACATGGGATTTATCATTTCTTGCTCTTATTTGAACCAGTCAAGGTGACACTTGACTCATATAATGGCGACCACCCACGACACGGAGCTACGGCTAATGCGCAACAAGGGCCAAAACTGGAACGTACACCCACGCACACATACAGACACGGAGGTCTTCAACAGGAGGTCCGCAATTTTTGCAGATGAAAAAATACATATATTGAAAAAGAAAATTTCCAAGCAATGGTATTTTTTTCCACACATTTAAATGTCTAAATACACATGAAAATCAATCCAAAATATTGTTGTAGCTATGTTTATACATGGCACTAGGGCCAGTTGAATATAAAACCCAATTTTATAGAATATATATTGTTGGGGGGGCCTGCTCCATCTCTCAATCAGTTTGGGGGTCCTTGGCTTAAAAAAACGTTGAAGACCCCTGACTTAGAGTGATATTCTTATTATAGTTTGATGATAAATAATTTCGGAGACAGCCGACTATATTTGGCTCTCCAGAAGGTGAAGCTGTGTGAGACTTCAGACTTGATTAACGTGCGGTTGGTGTCGGTTTGTTTACGTCTCTGGATTCGACTTCAGAAATTGACACTGTCGGGAAGCGAAGAAAGACAAGCAACTTATCAGCGTGCCATTAAAAACCAACGTATTTACTTATTCCTCTTTGTCCTCTGTGAGACACCACGCCGCAGTGAGCACTCCCCCCGCCTCGTAATTATCACCATGCTGAGGGGGGTGTTTACTGTAATTATACAAACTGATTATTTTCAAAGACTCAGTACAGACCCATCCAGCGCAAAAGCGTACATCCAATCTGAACTTTTTATTATTGCAAATTTTCCCATTTCACCGTGCTTGTTTATGCATTTACGCCTGTGACGAGTGTTTAGCATGAACAGGTCAGGGTACAGCTCCACAGCTGGTATCCCAGCCACAGGGACTGGATGGCTGCGGCGGAGCCACGTGTGGATGCGGAACACGCGATTTCCCTTTGGGTTTCATCCAGGTGGAAACAGGCCCTGTGGACCGGTGATGGGCGAGCGGAGGGCAAGGTGCAGGGGGGGGGGGGGCAGCTGCTCACATCCCTCTGCTGTGTTGGAGCGGAGCTGGGGCGAGGGGGCAACCGGGTTCAGGTGTCAAATCTAATAAAAAGGATAGGTCCAGTGGATCCACTCTATCCGTCTCCCCACTCAAACCCAATCGACTCGTCCCACCTCTCTCTCTCTCTTCCGTCACGTCAATCTGTTTCACATTACTGTCCGTGCAGTAATTGTCTTTAACCCGCCCCCTGCCCCAGAAAAAAAATTGGCTTGTCAGCTTCCCTCTGTTTATCTACTGTCCCGCGTGGAGAAGTATTCCCAATCCTCAAAGCCTTGTTTGTGTTGATTTAATAATGCTTTAAAATGAACGTGGTTTGTAGAAGAAGGGGGGAGCCAAGAGGAGATTCATGCAGTCTGCCTTGCAGCCTATAAAGCCCATCGGTGTCCTCCTTGTTCACATCATAGTGTCTTTTCCCACAATTTGTTTTCCACTAAACCAACTACTTGACCCTTCTTAGCTTTATTCATTCATTCTCTCTCGGGGTCCCGGAGGTCACTGACTGGTCCCGATCATTGATTGTGGACGTGCACACCATGCAAAGGGAGATATGTTAATTTATGTAGCCAGGGGGAGGTTATCGATATCAAGGTAGGGCTCCGTGGTGGCACGCATACATAATAAATAGGTAAACACCCCCCGCCCCCCCCTTTTCCCCAGATAGTGTACCAGGAATCTATGATGTTGTATCATCCAAATAGAGGTTTGTGTAACTTATATGTGTCATTAGCACTGTGTTGTGTTGACAGCAAGGGTATGCATCCCAAAAAATTGTTTTGAATAAAATAAGATCAGTGCCTCCTACTCAAAACATGACATGCCTCGTTAGTGGAGTGCATCCCGGGTCATTGAGGACATTTTCTGCCTCTTTGTCCGTCTCTGTGTCTGTGTGATGATTGAAAGAAAGTATTTGGCCTTTAGTGAAAGGTCTAACTCTTTCTGGCCGAGGCTTAAATCAGGATATCTACACAACTGTGGTGTCTGTACACTACACATGGAAGATAACAGGCCGACAGACTCAGCTTAAGGTAAAAAAATAAAATAAAAATGCAAATATTTCACAGCCAAGTTGAGCTGATTTTGTCTGCGTCAAAAAATAATCAAAACTAAAAGTAACTCATCGACGTCCAAAAAAGAAAACCAAATTTGTATATATTCTACACACTAGGTACAGGACAGGTTGTTCCCAAAACGTAACTATTCTTTTTTTTTTTTTTATGGAGCCCTCAATTCAAGAAAGAGGATATTTTCTCTGTCATGTGTACACGTAATTTTATTTATTGTTTTAATCTTTATTTGCTGCCTGGGTTGAACATGACATGACGTGTGATGGATGGCTCAACAAAATCATACAACGATACAACGTCAGTGTTATTTACCTTTTCAAACCATGACCATTGTGTAACCACCATGACCACAGCAGGCCTTTTTCTTACCCTAAGCAAGAAAAAAATACACAATATTTTCCTAAATCTGCTCGAGATTCCCAAACCAAATCAGACCGCAATCTTCCAATAGGCCTAATCCAGTTTATTACAGTAAGCACGATGTCTGACACGTCTGCCGCTGAGGGGTTGGGGGGCGCTTCCAAACAAATAGCATCAGAGAACTTGTCTAACAAGAAGTGTAGGCACGAACTAAACACAAATATATCTCTGTCGTCCCCCCAGGGGGGACGCGTAGGGATACGGTACGCCTCGGGGTCCTCAGCTCTCTGTTTACACGCACGGCCAGTGCCCCTCATTAAGCATTCACCGTCCTCTGTAGCTCCACCAAAACTTCGCTTCAATTCCTCTGTTCGTTCTCTGGCGTAAAGAGAAACTCGCACTTTTATGATTATCTTTTCTCTTTGCTGTGTGTTTACAATGTGTGTGTGTGTGCATGTGTGTGTGTGTAACACCCACGATGATGAAATAGCAGAATACTGTTTGTTAAGGTTTCATTCTTTTGACCTGACAGACAAACATGCTGTGGAAAGCAGTGGTTTGAACGTTTAGCTTTTTTTTTTTTCTCTGTGTTTCTTATTTGTGGAAAGAAGATCAGTAGATGCACATTAGTGAGAGCAGAAGACCACGGGGCTGCACATCATTATCACACACGCTCTCTGTCTTTTCAGAGAGTCATTTGCCCACTTCACTATTTCTGCAGTCTCATCCTCTGCTAGAATATGAACCCGAGCTGAAAATGACAAACCCGGCTAATTGAATCATCTGTGAGGGGGGGGGAAAAAAAAAAAGTCAAAAATAAAATGAGAGCTGCAGCAAACAGCCGCGGATTCACTCGACTAGAAACACAAAAGTGTGGGATTTCAAAGGATTTCCAAAACAGCTTCTCATATTTATTTTTTTTGACTTTACGAAAGAACGACTTGGGAGACAAAACGCAACCGTTGCATAGTAATGACTCACTCACTGTCCATGTTGAATCCACACACATGCTGGTCAGCAGCGGAGGCCGAGGCCGACTAAAGAAAATAGCATCATCATAATATGAGTTTGGGCAGTAGGAGTCTAGCACGTAGGGATCCCGCTAGAGGCTATTTTAGTCGTATTGGAATACTTTTATAACAGTAACAATAACGTTGCCTTTATATTCAACACTAAAAAAACATTTTATAATGCCACTGCCGGCATTTATTTGATTTCTTTCTGTCTATTTGACCACCCAACCATTTATCCTTGAGGGTCAAAGAACTATTTGTGCTCTTTTTGTGCCCGTTTTTCTTCAAAAATTGATTAGATTTTATCATGCCAGCATGGTCTGGGACTCCAGAGGGTTAAATGGGGTCAGCGTTAAAGTGACCATATATTTGTGGCTGCAGACTGAGTGCAATCAATATTTGAGATCATTCTTAAATTATTTGGCTGGAAATGTCGACACTTTTATGATGAAAAGATCAAACATGGCCATATATATATATATATTTGTTGAAAAAGTGACAGCACCAGGACCCTGAAGCCGGAGCAGCTGAAGTGAACTCGGCCATTACTCATTTCACTCTCTCCACCTGTGTTTCTCCTACAGTGACAAATGTCTTCTGTGAAAAGAGCCTGTAGGGTCCCACCCTAGTTTTCTGTAGGAATCGACTCCCTCACTTCGCCCACTGCGGCCCAGGCTCACCATAAGGTAATGGCACCATGTGACCCGTGGCTGCAATCTGTTGATAATAAAGCCTCATAATGCTGAGCAAGGATTATCATCAATCTCTTAAGTAAATGTCCGGGGGGGGGGGGGCGCGTGGGGTTATGTGGAGATGTCTGACTGAGATCAGCATTCTCAGCTTTGGGGCAGAGGTTTTACCGTTCCAAAAAAAAAATGGAATGCAGACACTTTTTTTAAGGCCTGCTTATGAGCCAAATAATCACGTCTGAGCCCCCATCACCCCCCGTCCTCGCTCGCCACATTCTCCTCCCATCTTCCGGGCTCATGCACCTCAGCCAAGGTTATCGCTTCCATCGATTCTTATCATCAGCTTGTCAATTGATCTATTACCCTGCATCCCGCCTCCTTAATGCTGGCTTGATTAATTATTGTCCCCCATGGGGCTGGGCGTGGGGACGGCTGCCAGGGAGGATTCTCCAGATTAAGATGAATTTTTCATTGTCTTTGTTCCCCTGGAGTGTCGGAGCACAGCGACTGGTGTCGAAACAGGCTGATTTTGGAGCAGCTAGAATGGGTTGGGTTCCCTGCCACCGACGCCAGATGTGCACCCAGGGCTGTGTGCTTATTTGTTTCCTCTGGCTTTAAATCTCCGGGGAATTTTCCGTTATTTAGAGGCATCAGATAATTTGTGAAACGGAAACTAAATTCCCAAATCCAATTTACATGTTCATGACAAGCTCCATTGACACCCTGATATGTTTTATTCCCTAATAGCAGGGTGGAAACAGCGAGGTGGAGACAGGAGGAGAGGGAGGCAGACGCGGGGAGGTTTAACCGCATTGTGCACCATGTTGGATTTATTCCATTTGGGGCTTTTCAGCATTAAAACCTCGTCTATTTTGCGCTGGGAAAAGGCTGCCGCTAGAAAATGCAGTCAGAGGGCTTGTCATTCCAGGATTCCAACGGTCTCCATATTTGATGCCTATTTGTTCTGGCAGAAAAATGCCTTGTGGATATGAGCAGATCAACATATTAACAGTCCATTAATGCTGCTGAAAATCTCCACGGCTGCCAACAGCTTGCAAAAGACGCCGCCTTGCCTTGAGCAACAGTTACTGTCTAGTTGCAGTGGCAGGTAATTCAAACATAATGTACATCTCATTTCTGGCGACATTACTGAAGTGGATTATTACGGCTTAAGAAAATTCCCCGGCATTTTGAGTTTGTTCAGGTCCTGCTGAGACAAACACACTGAGTTTCAACCCTGCTGCTATAAGCAATATGATTATCTGTGATATATGATGCATTCAGTGTGATTGTCCTCAGCTGTTGAAAATCTACCGAGTGCTATTCAAAGTGTGCAAGTACAATTTGACGTTCTTCTGCATATATGGCACTCATTCCCATTTCATTAAAAAAAATTTTGATGATTTGTTATTATGTATATAAAAGGTAGCACTCAACTAACCACAGCAACAAAATAATGCCCATACAAAACAAGGAATACTCTTTGTAATAATCCAGGTGGCGAAAAAAAAAAATCGTAACAATGTGAAAAATGATACTTAGTACATTTTAGGCAAAAAACCCCACAAACACACGAATATCACACTGACGTCTCCAATGTGACGGCAGGAAGTGCTTCTCGACGGCGAAGGTGTCTAATATCAGACGCTCGTGATGATGACGCTCTCCGCAGGTTTTACAGCGAACAACCCGCGAACACAAATTGTCACCTTTGGTGGCGTGAGCCGTTACTCCCTTGACAAGCTCTGTATAAAAAGTAACAAAAAAAAAACGCTGCCTGTAATGTGCGCTCGAATTAAAACCTTGAAGGGATCCCACACGTAGAAAATGATTTGACTCCCACAATCAAAACATTTCAAGCCGTAATGAGGATCCAGATTTGCTTTGTCATGGGAGCCAGCACATCCTTTGCAAAGAGGACACAGAGGCTTATCATTCACTTTGGCAACCGCTGCGTGGGTCACCCTGACCGTGACCTGAGAGGCACCACACTTCAGGTACTACTTTATCTTATTTTCTTTTTAATCACCTTGAACTTGGATTTCTAAATGTGCTGTTTCGGAGTCATGAATTGCCAGGCAGGCAGCGGAATATGTGAAACAGATTTGTCAGAGAAATGTTTAATTGTAAAACTTTTTCACCCTTTTATCGACCATCTTCTCTTAGTGAGTCCTTGTTGGGAAAGAGGAGCCGCTAACGGAGGCGTCTATCTCTGCCTCGCTGTGTGCTGTCACTCACTCAGACAGAGAGCTCTTACTCACACACATCTCCAAGGCCGACGCACACGCACGCACACGCACGCACGCAGGCAGCGCTTTCTTCCTCTTCCAGTGAAGGAGAAGAAGAAGAAACGGCATCAATCTCCCGTTCGCACAGCAAAGGTGAGTCCCAAAAAGAGGCGGAGCCACACGCGGTGAGAATAATAAACACACACACACACTCACATAAGAAGAGCCAATGACTCCTGCTGGTTAATGACATGAGCCTGACAAATGATGCAGGCAGTTTAGTAAAAGCACAAACAATCAGGATCTAAGCGCCGTGTTGTCCTTGTAGGTCAGTAAGCCATGTAGGCCTTGTGCTGCATAGGAACACGCCTCAAAGAGATGGATTTCCTCCTTGGGTGATGTGATGACTCCGTGTGTGTGTATTGTTGTGTGTGAGACAGAGGGGGGAGGATACTCATCCTCGCTCTCACACGCTCAACACCCAGTGAACCGCGTAAAGTCCTCCCAAATGATGATTAACTGCAGTAATCACTGTATTTTTGAGTGTCTATAAGGTGTGAAGATTATTATTATTATTTCTTTTTTCCATTGTGTGGCCCTCACATTGGAGTGTGGCACCGGAGCACCCTCCGAAAAAGAAAAAAAAAAAAAAAAAAAAAACTTTTGTGCTGCGTGTATTTTTTAATATCCACTGTGTGCCGTTCTTCTTGTCACTCTGGGACAATCAATTATTGATGTCGAAAAGAATTTCTCGGAGTCGGCGAACTGAAGCTGCATATTTCGGGCCCGGGCACCGCCACTCACCCTGACAACTTATGAGCTCAGCTGACTGGGTTTAATAAACACAATGGGGTTTTCATATGTAATTCTGTTCGGTGCCGCTGTCAGATTTTGTTGTACGCCGGAGCAGAGCGAGGACCTAGCCGAGGTGTTGTTTTTTCACTTAATCTGCTTCTGTTAAATCATATTTCATCCAATTTTGTCCTCCTCCCCGATGTAAACATTTCAAGACAATAATGGGGATCGTGCAACTTTGGAATGTGAGGTGCAATCAGTCTGATGTTACAGAATCTACTACAAAGTGCATTTGTTTCTTTTTTAACATGCTCCTAGTCCTCTGAGGAACCACTGATCCACTCATATTAGAGCAGAGAAAAAATGTTATCTATCGCCGACACGTTTGCTCTTTTTTTTCCCCCCTCGTTTAGTAAATGAACGGAAAATGAAAAACAATCACTCTCCAAACCTACAGAGGGCCACTCCTTGGACCACCACTCCAACCAATTCAAAGCCTGCGAATCCTGCCGCGCCTTGATACTTTTTCCATGTTATATGTGGAAAATCACCGTTTCTGAGGGACGGGCATTTAGTGCATGATCAATTGTAACCAGATATGTTCTGGTGAACTCCACATAAATGACTACCACTGTTCTGGAGACAGAGATGGCACCAAATGGCCTCAGTCAGCCAGCTTGATCCAAATCTTAAACCAGAACCACAGACGGTTCACAGCAACTGAAGGCTCCCATAATAACCCTCTCACTGGCTTTACTATCCTTTGTGTGGCGCGGAATCGGAGGCTGCTCGTCATATCAAGTGGCACGTGGGCTGAAAGGAGCAATAATATCTCCGCAGCCACCTGTGTGACCCGGCTTCACACCCGCTGTCCTCTGCTTTTTCTTTCTCACTGCGCTCTTTCTGCGCGCCGCACTCACTCTCTCTCTCGAGGAGTTCAACCATCCAAGGACAAAGCCGAGGTGATGAAAACCGGCACAGGAGCAAGTGAGTCAAACAAACCAAGGAGAGGCCAGACGGCAGGCGGATTGCGAGACCATTTTTTTTCTCTCTCTCTCTCTCTCTCTTTTTACCAGGTCGTCTTTCCGCTCCAGCTCTCTGACACCCCCCCTTTCCCCTGCCTCTCTCTCTCTCTCCCTCCTCTCCCGCTCCCCTTCCTCCCCCTGCTTGTCATATGTGGTTTCAGAGCACCAACGTAGCTCCGCGCCTCCGAGGCAGCTTCAGGCAAGTGTCACTTGAAGTTACACGCGGCGCGTGAAAAACCCGGCGCCCAGCTAACGGTCATAGATCTGTGCAAAGAAATCAGGTCAAAAGCCGGCGTCTTCCATCTCACCCTCGCGGTGATTGTTACGTCTCGAGAGTCGGAGGCTGGTGATTTGAAAGGAAGGAGAGAGAGAGAGAGAGAGAGAGAGAAAAAGAAAATGGCATAATCAGTGCGCTAACCCCTGTGCCCCCCCCCTCCTACCCACAGCCTCACCCTCACTGTCTTTCCGCAATCTGCTGGAGAGTGAATAATGCAGACATAACATAGGACAGAGAGGGAGCTGCAGGGAAGGGAAGGAAGTCATGTCGGAGGAAGAACGCATCCCCCCCCGGGAACGCACCCCCCCCCCCCCCCGAAGTTATTCTGCAGATATAGAACTCGGGTCGATCAGTTTTGTTTACAGACGAATGATTGTCAGGGAACAAAAAAAAAACGCCTGTTATTCACCGTCATCACAGCCAATATCGGTCTAAAAGGGCTCTGGAGCAAAAAACCTGACATATGGGTAATATCTTTTCCCATGTCAATATATTACAGCCATTAGATGATGATGATGATGGTGATTTAAAATATATATATTTTTGTTTAAAAAAATGCAAGGTTTACAGAGGTGCTAAGGAAAAACGGGCCGGCATCGGGCAAAGCGCGATGGCACCTGAGTACTTCAGCTACATCTAGTGGTACACTTCCTGCTCGTGCATTCAGTGAGGACCTGTGATTTGTGATTCGAAATGCAGTGAGAGCACTGGCTGCAGGAAACGAGAAGAGCTCTGTCTGTAAAAGATTTTGGGGTCTGTAATGTAGATACTATAAAAGTAGAAAAAAGCCGAGGTGGAAAGCTGTACTGCTACAGTAATAAATAAAACCAAGAGGATATAAGAATTGAACCAAACTGATTATGTGGGAGGAGACGTTGAGAAGAGAGTTCCTATTTGCTGATGGGAGGCTACTCATCATATTTGAGAGCAGATCATTCCTCAACCTACTGTATGAGGGAACTGCGTTACAAAAAGAAATGAGGTGTCATACAAAGTGACAGAGACAGATTCTGGTTGAACAGTGACAAGTATTTGGTTTATTTGGCAGATTTTTGCCATATTTTCCATAATATTTTGCCCCCACGACTGGGCACTTTAAGGGCTGTGTGGATGGTAATTAAATGATTCATAAATGAATTAAAATGCATAACACATAAAGGTTACAACAGCGGCACAGTATCTTAAAGTTGTGTTTTTTACCTGTTGGAAAATGTGTTGCAGTTGTTTTCATAGTTTGGGACAGTGGTGCAAAAATAATAATAATAATAATAATAATACCACTAGGGAGGGAAACATAATGTGTGTATATGTGTGAGGTAGAAACACATTATACTCTCCTAAGTAGCTGAGGTGCATAAACATATTTTGGCTTGTTAAAAACTTTCCACTCTTACTTAGTAGAAAACCCATTGTACCTTATATAAAGCCTGCAAACCACAGTCCATACCCTGAAGGATGTGTTTGCCAAAAGACCATGACAGGCCGCAGAGTAATCTCATGCTAATCTAATGGAAAACATTTTTGTTGCAACAAAGATGAAAGGAGCACATGAAAAGCCTGTGATTCAGAGCTGCACTCAGTGGCACCATCAGCAGTGGGTGTCAGAAAACCTGTAAGGAATATATATATATATATATTTATTTATTTATTTATTTTTTTTGAAAAGCTGACAAATCCTGAACATTGACAATATGAACACGCTGAGGTGTCTTGTACTTATTTCCGTCCCACACAATGGGAAATAGTGAGTTCTGACGTAAAAAAAAACATGCCTCAATCTATGGGACCCGGGCCTGATGATTTTGACGTTTTTCTGTGATTAAGTTTGCAATGGAATTATTCGTAGCCTCTATCTGACCAAAAATAAAACAGCATGTCACCATAAAGCTCAGCAGATATTGATATTCAGGGCACAAGAAGACCTGCAACCACCAGAAGGTGTAATTCTGAAAGCGAGACCAGACGGGGTCGGAGTTTGCACGACAAATCACAGCCAGGTATTTCAACACAAAGACCAAAACATTGTTGTACGTGATTACAAATGTATTGCTTTTGTCACTGTTTGGCAGATCCAAACCACTCCGACCCATGGGTCCCCACAGGACCATATGTCAGGAGCCGTATGTCAACCAGCACCTTGCCAGCGACTACAAAGTTGTGTATGATCAAGGTGTAAATAAGAACAGCATAAATAAGAACGGCAGCTCTGAGCTGTAAAGCATGCGTGGACAATAGACCTCCGCAGCAGCAGGGGTCATCTGTGGCTCTGGTGCTTAGCCTCACATAAAAAGTAATGACAGGGGAGTGAGGATGTTAAAGCGACATCAATCAGACCATATCAGACCAATCGAGGCGCGGAGGAAAGTTGATCTCTTCATTTTCTCAATCCAGCTTGAATTTATTTTGACCTTTTTTATTTATTTTTAATTGTCGGAACGGAAATCACAAGAGGTGAATCTTTAATATTAACATATACAATCTAATATTAAAATACAGACCGAAATTGGGATAAAAACTATATATTTCTGTAAAATAAAAGTATAAAGTGGGAATCTCATTCTTTGTTTCTTGTTTTTTTAAAACATCAATCCGCATGCTAGATTATGGTAGGGTGTGAAAAATGAGTTGGAAATTCCCAGTTGGAATGAGCGCATCCCCCGGGGACCATGAATAGGCCCTTAATTGTAGCCGCCATACTGCGATTGTCGTACATTTTAGAAAAATAAGAAATAAATAGTTCGTTCCCCATGGACCGCAGTTCAAATGACATGCAAATGTGGACGCTGGATCAAAGGTCAGAGGATCACCGAGGGGTGGCACCCTGAGTTCAGATGATAAACAAACTAAATAGCTCCTTCAGTTTGATCTTACTGAGCCACAGAGGACTGCTACTACGCTGCTTTGACTCCAATAATATGGCATTTTAAATAAACTTACACTCATCTGCGGTAAATGATATGCTCAACAATGCGCCGCTGGCTAGGATTCTCCCGTTTGACCTTGATGATTCCCTGAATTGAAAAAATATTATCATTTTTTTTTTTTTGACGATTCATACATTGAGAGCTTACTCTTTGTCCAGGGCACTTTCCCTTCACGACTTTGTTTTTGGAGATCTGCGTAATCGCACCGTATCTGCCCATTTACCACATGTTTTCTTCTCCGCACTGAGAAATCCATATTAAACCCGTCCACACATGCCCACCAGGTTCACTCACTCCAAAAAAATCGAAGACAAACAGTTGAAATGGAATTGCCGATTGATAAAATGTGAGTCAGACACGTGCGTAGACCTCTCCAGGACTCCATGCATAATTCCTTGTGTAGCTCCGTGGGAAACTCACTCTGCTGCCCACCTTGCTGCGACAGGAGGTCTCTTATCTCCACAGTGGAGGCCCTTGGATTTCAACAGGCTTCGACTCAAATCTGTCTTTGGGATTTTTCTTTTTTTGCCAAGAATACCGAGCACCCTTTACAGGAGCTACCCGGTGCTTTGGCACAGGATGAGAGCGACTACCGTGCCGGAGAAGCTTCATTACACCTTCCCCTGTAGCTCCTGCCTCTGCTTTGTATTTATTACCCCGTTGCACCTATGATCTGTGAACGCTAGTGTCAGCCGAGAACCGGCTGCCGCTTCGCAACTGACTTGAACTCTTTGCAAAGCATAACACTCCCCAAACTGCACCTGCTTTTGAATGTTCAGGAGAAAATATGTTTGAAAGTCTTGGGCATACATTAATAGAAACTGATTTTAGGACATCTAAAGACAAGCCCGCCTGGAGGCTGCTGCCTAAACTAAAAAGCATTATTTTAACATGGATTGTTTTCAGCTCATGGCCCATTTAAATAAAGGCTGCGTCTGTTACGTTCGACGCAAAATTACGTTCTATTTTCTTTTTTCACTTTTCTTCTGGCTCAGAGAAAATGCTAATTGTCTAGGATTGGTTGTTCCTTAGTTAATATATTTACGATTCTATATTTATTATTATTATTTTTTTGGAATTAGTTTTCCAAAATCTGTCAATTCAAATATTTTAAATGAAGACTTAAGTCAATCATCTATCATTAAGCAGTTAAACGCATCTTGATTTTTTTTCAGTCTGATTCTTTTGAAAGCTATTTTGCATATCTCTTTGGATCAAGCATGACTGGCTTTTTAAGACAAACCTAAACCTTCATTTTCCTACTGACTGAAGTACATGACGGCTAGTAAGATCTCGGTGCAAAGGTCAAGACTGAGGTCAGCCACCTTCTTTGTAAATCCTTCGAGGCACTGTACATACTGTATTGCCTTTTTAAAACAGGAAGCAATCCCGTACATCCCTCTGCACAGAGACCAGTGTTATTCCTTTTGTAGTTATAGATCACAGTTTCTGTTCCGTGGCGGACTTCACTGAGGCTCTATAACATAGACATAAAGTGGGTCATGGGCCGCTCCCCGTCCCGGTGGCAGATTGTGTCAGCAGGCCCCGGACCAACTGGCCGGGAAGATCCTGTTTAATTTTTCACCACACTGCAATATTGCACGTTATTAAAATGCATAGAACGAGGAAAGTCATTAATAAAGTATAGCACAGTTAGTCACAGGCACAGACATGAGCCCCACACACAGACACACACTCTCTCCCATCCACCACACACACACACACAAACACACACGCACAGACAGAAAAATCCACATTCATTATTTGATCAAATGTTTTAGCAAATGTGTGTTAATATATTATACATTTAACTGATAAGTAATTTAAATATTAGGCAGCTCTTTTCATGTAAAATCATAACAATGATAATTATTTAAAATGTATGGATGAGAGAAAAGAGAAAAAGAGAAAAAACTGAAAGTCAGTATTCTCATCGTGATCAGGGATGTGCCGTACCCATTTTGTTTTGTTTGCGTATTGATCGGCTCATTCTGATCAGTAATGATCAGACAATGGAAACGGATCGCTATTTGGCACCTCGCTCGCCCTTGTACGGCCTGCTTTGTTTTTCAAGAAGTTCCACATGGTGTTATGTTATTTTGGGAGACTTTAATTTATGCTAAGCCCGCGTTGGCCCCTCTGCGGGTGCAGTGACACAACGCTATAAGTCACACTAGACACTAACAACAGCCACAGGCCACTGGTCAGCTCTGTTTTTAGATGACTGTTGAATCATTTGGAAAAAAAAAAGATGTCACTTGTTTGCCATTAAGTGCTTTGCCGTTTCCAGCCCGGGGGCGCCGGCTCGCTAAGATAAATAACCTTCGTGCGATGTTGAATTCCTCCCTGGCTAAACAAGTGAGCCCGACGGGGCCGGCTACACAGTGTTGTTTTAGCGTGGCTCCCAATTTATTCATTTTAATTTAATTTTATTTTTTTCTGGGGGGGGGGGGTGGCGTCAAAACAAATGGTTGACAAAGACATTAATGTTTTATCACAGCCCATAAACACACTGTCGGCACGGGGCAGTGGCCTGTGTATGGCAAATTACACGGCTCAGACAGAGCAAAATGTCAGCAAAGATACGGTATCTATCAATACGTCGGGAGGTTTTTCGCTCTGTGAGAATATTTGCCCGTCATTACTCAACCGCGGTGATCCCACTAGCAGCGGAGTGGAATGGTTGAGAAATAGATGGCACACAGCAGATCGCACGATGTGTGTATATGGCACATTTGTGCAGCCTTGGAAGATATGTCACATCGCACGTCACGTCTCAGGGAATCAGTCGTCTGCGGTGACTTTAATGGGAACAATCCAGGAATAAATAAATGGAACCTATGCAGCTGTGTGACTAGCTTCAACTTTAAACACCGTCATCATAAACATTGCATTCTATAAATGCACCTGCGGATGCCGAAAGTGATGTAGAACTGCCATTCCAAAGCGATTTGCTTTATTATAGAAAGAGGGGAAGAAAAAAAAAAACAGTCACTCAGGGACTGTGTTTATTCCAAAAATGTCGGACCAGGTTAAAGTCTCACAGAGTCTTCTATCCTCCTCGAATTATTCCTGAAAAATGTTCAGCAAAGTGAAGTGGACTGGAAACTGAAACTGAGAAAAAACCCACGAACCAGGAAATGTCTTTGTTTTGTGTTTTGTGTTGAGATTCAGACCAGTAGGACTATTATGGCATGCGAGAGGAACATTCATTTGCAAGGAGCAAACGTGGAGCCATGCGCGCCCAGGTTCTGCTTTCATGGGGAATGTTTGATCCTTTGTCCTGGAACAATGGAGAACGATTGCGGGGGATAAGTAGGCCACTAATTAGGAAAGGTACACAGCACATTTTCATGAATTCAAAAAAAAAACATGAAAATAGTCCCACTTGTTATTTCATTCATATCCAATTTTTGCTTGTGGGTGCATCATTGCTGCATGACTAAAGCCACGAGCGATGTGTGAACTGTCAGCTTTGGCCGGTAAGTTTTTTCTCCTGTGGTGAGACCCAAAGAGCACGGGTGAGTGGCAGAATGGAAGTCATTACTTTGTGCATATTGTAGGTGGCGCAATTCCAATTAAAAAAAATAAAAACACTTCATTTTGCAAAAGGGCACCTGGACAGCTGGACCTCTGTCTCTGTACCAGCGTCCTATTAAATCCCTACATTTCGCTCTTCTGCTCACGAGATCTCATTTGTATCCATTTAAAAAAAAAATAGGCGAGAGGGAGAAGTAGGCATGACATTTTTTTTTAACGGCAATTACACCCTAATGAGACTATAAGGGCAGAGTCCATGCTCCCCGACGTCTCACATTTCACATGCTTTCTTTACCGTGTCCGTGCGTGTGCGTGAGTGTGGGATGTTGGGGGTCAGCGCAGAAGCAAATTGTCACCCTGACTGATGAGTTACACCAGAGATGAGGCTTTTATCCCTCTTTCTGGTTTCCAGCTTTTCATCTCTCTTAACTCAGTTTTTCCCTGCAGCTGCAGGCACAAACTCGGGCCGCAAGGTCAAAAAAATAAAGAAAAATCGCTAGGCACTTGTGGTGATTCTTTTTTTTTGGGTGACCAGATGCACACAAGCAAAGGAGGCACGGCTGGCAGTTTGAGAAAGAGCCATCATATTAAGATGATACAAAACATTTCGTACAAATTCGCATTGTGTGGAGAAGGCTGGGTGGGCTTCATGAGTAAGTGTGTCGAGGGTCTAACTACCAAAGAACGCTGCAGCGTTTGACTCTGGGATGGAAGGGATCGTGCGGTGCATTGATCCAACAATAATGTGCAGCCAAGCGCACACTAAGGGTCTACTTCACGATGGTGACCATCCCGCCCGGGTAGCGCAGGAGGAATTCACCTATTTAAAAGTTGCAGGAAAACGCTGAGTCAGACAAACGGCTTATTGTATCGGTTCCCCCGATGTTCCCCCCGATGAATACGATCCCCAAACAATGGATGCAAATGACAAAAGTAGAAAGCACTATTATTCTTCATGAACTTTTTTACCCCTCCGCATTAAAAAAAAAAAAGGCAAAGTGATAAACACACTAGTGTGCATCCACCTCTATCGACAACTGTTCCTCTCCGCGGCTCCTATGGAAAATCCAATTTTACACACCAGGGCCTTTGTAGATTACTTTCCATTTCCTTCCGCCCAATTTTTATGAAGACATTGTGATTTTATTAACCAGTAAATACAGTTCTGTGTCACATAGTATGCATAGACAGACATAAAGATCCATCAAAGAGAGGCTAAGAGACGGAGGGGCAGACGTTAAATCACAGCAGTTAGTTCAAAGCTGTTGTGGTGTACTGTATCGGTTCCATAGTCGTAAACCCAACATACACAAACTCGCGCACAGGCAACACACACACACACACACACACCACCCTCTCGTGACAGATTGGTTCCTACTCTTCACACTTTGCTTCACACTAGGAAATGTTTTCTGAATTGTAATGGTGCATCCTACATAATGGCCAGCGAAAGATAGTGCAGAAATAAAAGGGAATCTGTAGGAGTTACTCAAACGCGTGTATGTCGACTGACCCACGTGTTTGGAAACTAATATTTAGTGCTAAAAAATATTTTCAAAGTATTTTGAAAGTTACAGCAGAAGTGAAGCTTTGCCTCTTTAATGCCCAACTCACCGTCTCACATTGAAGTCCAATTATACAACAGGGATAAAACGAGAGAGCTTTATGTGACGCTTCTGTCCAGTCACTGGCGACATAGGCGGGATAATCTACTCCAGGATGACGAGTTGAGACCGCATCAGACAAAAGCAATCGTTCTGTCTTTCGTTCAAATCTTCAAATATTACCCCGCACGTCCATCCATCCATCCACAGTATCTATTAACTGGCCTCACCACCTCTCCCCCTCCCCTTCCGCAGCTTCTCTCCATCAGCGGGTGTGTGTGCAGAGTGATGAACCACCCTCCATTAGCCCGACTCACCTTCCCGTGCAGCCCGGCACTGGGAGCGGTGATTAAGCGTACTTTCCACCATGTAACACGCTAATTCAGAAAAAGGGCCCAAAGCATAACCGCTCCCTTCAGTGATCACATTTTTCCCAATAATTAGTGTGGCTTTTTTTTTTTGGGGCCTCCTATGAGAGCAATCCATTTAAGGTCTCATGGAAGGGTTCTTTCTTCGAAGGTGCTCATTTGTTTCACGGGGAACATTGTTAGGGGTCATAAAGAAAAGTAGATTCTTATTGGATTTTGGATTTGTGCTCTTTCTATTTTTAATCCGCTGAATGCTGAGGCCTTTCAAATGAAATGCCCAGTGTTAGTCTGTCTTTGTTTCTCTTTTTGGTTGATTAAACATTATTACTCATAGTGAAAGCTCTAAACATTGTTAGGTCCAGAATATAATTCCAGTTAACTCTGCACCACTGGATATTTGAAATAAAGGGCCTTTTTTTTTCATGTGAAAGGCCTCCGGCATCTTTTAGATCATTGTTTTGGTTTTATGGCCCGTGATTTTACTGGTTCGCATCACTCTCCCTCGCCGTCTACTCGTGAACATTTTTTTTTGTTTCTGTAAATGTGATTAAAATTGTTCCAACAGAAGATTTTAGGGTCAACTGATTACATGGGATGTGACTTTACCCGGTGTGGGCTGTGTTTAATCAGGACATCTCTGTGACATGCAAGGATACCTGAGGCATTTGTCTCCCTCAGTGACACCCTTATCGTTCTGGAACATGACATCACAGTAAGACGGTGATTTTATCAACAAGAGCAAGCGGCATACACTATACAAGGATATAAATGAAACAAATATATAGGGATAATAAATGAATACTCTGGCCAATCACTCACCAGCAATTTAAGGTCTTTAAAGCAGGAGCACAAGTCAATCCGCCAACATTTATCAGTAACTTTGTATGAATTGTTTTTACAGTATCAGTTACCTTCCTTCAAACGCGTTTTTTGTCTTTGTGCCTCTATCTTTAAGTTTTAGGTCAGGGACCTAACACAGAAATCACAGAGATCCGCTCATGTTGTGAATTTTCTTATAAAATTACAAATGTCAGCCTCTTGAGTGCCGCTAGATTAAATGGCAATTTCCTAAACTTGAAGTAAAGAGCAGAAGCCTAAAGCATAAAAGAAGAAAAAAATCAAACTCTGCAGGGTTTGTCATTTTAGGGTATATTGCTTTTTCTAGTTTTCCAGAATAGTAACAGCTGATTCAAAGGTAATAGCATCAGGAAAATGCCTTTTCTTATTTGATAATCCATTCACCCATTATCTACCCGGCCTTTCCTGAATTTGGACCAGAGGCAGGTCACGCACAGAGACCATCACACAAACACACAAACAACCACTCATGCTCACATTTACACCTATGGATCATTTAGTGTCCCCTATTGACCAAATCACAGTATTTAGACTAGTATATAGTCTGTGGACTGTTGGAGGAATTACTAGGAGAAAAACTGCGCAAATCCAGCCAAGAACTAACCAATGAATCAATTTTGAGTAGCCCTAAATTATACATTAGCATCTTTTTCAAATGTGGCTTTACCATCCGTCCACTGGGCAACATCCTCTGTCCTTAGAGTCTCACATCGACCAATAATTGCCCTAATCGCATCTTCCAAATGATATTTTGTGTTCCACAGCTCTAATGGGCATTGATCATTTTCCTCAACATGGACATCAACTGTGGGTGCTACTTTATTTCCTTAAAAGAAATAAAAACATCACATTGGGTTCGCATCTCAGCGTTATTTTTCCATCGAGCCGTTTTACGGTGGAAGAACAGCTGTTCAGATCATAACACAATCAGAATATCGATATATGTGGATTCCTCTGATGGTTTGACCTGCTGCACTTACATAACAGGCATCAGAGAACAGTGTGTGTGTGTGTGTGTGTGTGTTCAAAGGTAAAGACTCACACACGTGAAGCTTCCTCTCCACCTTTCATTCTCTCCTCGGCCCACTGAGAATAAATGTACAGTACGTATTAATTAGCTCTGTGACTGATATTTAGAACAAAAACAAATAACAATAAAATAAATAAAAAAATGCTCCAGACAATTCTAGATACAATCTTGTTCACTTTGTAATTTTGCTTTGGAAAAAAAAAAAAAAAAAAGGCCGAGCAGCTGTGGTTACACGGATGCTGTGAGTCCGTCTGGATAATGTAGATTTCATTTTTATGTACCTCCCAAATTTTAATATGTATGTGTGGGTTATAATTATAACTCCACACAGTGTGAACTTCTCTTTTTGTATATATTATCAGTGTTAATGAACATCCACCCCCTCTTGCTCACTGTTAAGTGTTACATAAAGACAGCGTTTTATGTTAGTCAGTGGTGTGCTCACAACACAGGCAAGTGAGAGAAGAGGCACGATGGCAAGATGAGCCTTCCCCTTGAAGACCTACGAGAACAAGTGCTCCTCCTCCTTACAAATCCCAGCAGGGTTTAGGAAAAGGACGCCACGCTGTGCAGCATTCAGAGTACTTCTGCGACTAATCTGCTGTATGTTGCTGGTTACTGGCGTTTATAGGGAAGACTCTCGTCATAAAGGTGGACAACGGTGGTTTCCAGTGAGATGCTTCAACAACTGAGATTTGGGCAGTAATTGGCATTTCTGATCAATAGGAAAATCGATCTTTAACATGACCGTTTGATGATGTATGATTTTTAAATGTGGCCTCGGTCGAATGACAAAATGAAAGAGTAAAAATGAATGACTCATTTCCATATTGAAAGTATCTATCCATTATTACTGCTCATTTACCTGCTCAGGTTCCTATTTCCTTTTTTATAATAGTCCCGGCTATTGTAAAAAAGAGTAATGAAAACAAATAATGACAAAAAAAAAAAAAAAAAACATTTTGTCAACGATCCATCACTTTGTCCTCTTTCTATGTAAAACACAAAACAATATGCCAATACAAAACCGTAACCGAGTAGACCTGTGGGTGATTCCCTCTCTGACCTTTGAAGGTGATGATTGAGATATCGGCGTAGAGGGTGGTTTGCGTGCACATGCGTGATGAATAACTGACAGCGGGTCGGCTATAAATAACCCGCGCGTTATCTGGGACTGCGTGAGAACCTTGAGGGGTCCACAGACAAATGGTAAAAAGTGTACCAACTAAGGAAGTCGACATCATTGGGCTGATCCGCAGGTGCCTCCACGTCAGTTTGTGGCCAAATGTGAAAGTCCGTGGACTGCAGGCGAAATGAAATCATGCTCAGGCATGCTGGCACATGCCGCTGCTGCTGAGATTTGTAAAACACAAATAACGCCTGAAAGAGGGGAGCAAAACCGACACTCACCGCGCGTCTAAGAAAGTATTTTGAAAATGTGTCGTTATTAATATGTTACGCTCACTAACTAAACAACAAAATGGTGAACTGATGTCAATAAAAGACGGCGCCAAACGCATCGTCGTTCAACACACCGCGACTCGTGGAACAGACACGCGGGCGCAGGCGAGGAAGTAAAACAATCCGGCTGTGAGATAATGAGACGGATCACTGAGGAGATATGAAAGAGGAGATGAATAGATAACAAAATTACCTGAAATATTTATAACCTCTGTCTCTTTCATCACGGCTTTCCTCATAAGGCATTAACGGGCCCTTTTGGGACCTCTTAATTGAGTTCCTTTTTCCAAACGGAATATGAAAGGCTTTCTTTTTTTATTCCCCACACCCCTTTTCATCTAAAGAATGGGCTGATTACAACGGGAAGAATGGAAGTTGTAGTGGGAAAGTTCATTGCAATCAGGGGTCGCAACTTGAGTGATTCGAGTCGGTCGTCTGGAAGACATTAAGCAGACACACTTATCGAGCCTGGACAAACGACGGCTGCGGTTACACGCCGCACAAATTTGTCCTCCTCGAGAGCCACACCACTGAGAACGCTCACTGAGGTGGGGCCAGTACTTTCTTGGATTTTGAGTCACGAGGATAAATAAATATATACCTTATGTAGATTTTAAATGTTGACTGCTGTTTTTGAAGAATTCAATCAGAATTTCAGAAAAAAATCATTTGTAATATCATGAATGGAGGTTTGGAAGTGTTTAGACGGAAATGTTCACTTATCTATGACACATTTTCATATAATAATAATAATAATAATAATAATAATAATAATAATAATAATAATAATAATAATAATAATAATAATGATTATCATCATCATCATCATCATCATCATCATCATCATCATCATCATCATCATCATCATCATCATCATCATCATCATCATCATCATCATCATCATCATCATCATCATCATCATCATCATCATCATCATCATCATCATCATCATCATCATCATCATCATCATCATCATCATCATCATCATCATCATCATCATCATCATCATCATCATCATCATCATCATCATCATCATCATCATCATCATCATCATCATCATCATCATCATCATCATCATCATCATCATCATCATAATAATAATGATTACAATCATCATCATCATCATCATCAAAACACTAATAATAATAATAATAATAATAATAATAATAATAATAATAATATTATTATTAATAATAATACTATTATTAATAATAATAATAATAATAATAATAATAATAATAATAATAATAATAATAATAATAATAATAATACAGAACAGAGAAGTAGCTAGTGCAGACAGCAAGTCACCTTTTAACAGGTAGTGTAACACAGTGTTCTTTACCCGTGGAGGAGTTCCTCCTGGCGTGTGTTGTGTGTGTGTGTGTGTGTGTGTGTGTTGGGGGGGATCGTGTGACGTACAATAAGATACTCCGAATGTCTTCGCAATTACTGCTAGTGCAGATGGGAGGAGGCTTCTGCTCAAACTGCTGCAGTGTGTTCAGAGACTTCCTGGCCTGCGATGGCTCAGGTTGTATTAAGTGTTCCTTCAGTACTGTGTTCCTCCTGCAGAAGATGGTTTGCCAAGACTTGATGCTGGATGGATGAGTGTCGGGACTTTGTGAAGTTTTTATGACTCTCCTACTTTATTTAACCTGCCTGCTGTCCTCTGCTCAAATGTGATTGGTCGAATAGTCATGAGTATCCATGATTTTTGCCACACAGGATATTTGAACACATACAATTATTTTTTCGATGTATTTATTTACAGTATAACGTCATTTAAGGGATGATTTTAATGTTACTTATGTTTTCATGTGCTCCGAATGAATGAATGAATTTTACAAAACGGTAAAGTTCCCCCAACTGCACACTGCACAAAGTCATGAATAATAAACGATTACCACAACAGGAGGGTAAATGAAAGGATCTGAACACTACGTTGCTGCTGGTGTAATATTGGACACCAAAGATGACATGAAAGACTGAAAGGTTTGCAACGACAGGCGTCTGGGGCTATTTTTCCGCAGGTTTTCAATAAATCCCCCGCCCAGAGACAGGTATATGGCACACACCTGCACACATGCACACGATTTCTCATCCTGCTCTGAATGTAATCCCTGCAGCCGTTATCATTCCTCCAAAAAGTCCGAGCCAAAACCACTTTGTTGTATATCCTTCAGAAGACAGGCCTGCTTGTGGGAAAATATTTTTTTACAACAGAATCTAACTACAGTTAAGTGAAGAAATAAAATATGGGAAGGAAGTGAGTGTAATCTTAACTCTCTTTTCTGTGTGTGCATGTTCACATTCACTTTGATTCGCTCGTCTTTAATGTTTATGTTTGTAGACACGCACACACTAGGCACACAGGGGTATTTTCAAGCTTAATCATGAGGTTTAGTATAAGAAGAAGAGATGATTTCCTCCTACTTAGTTTTTCTTTTTTATTTGATCTTTGAAGATACGGCATATATTTATTTTTATTAAGAAGGTCACGGAATCATCTGGCTGGATTTGCATTTCTGTACCAGATATTGATTACTTTTACCTGTGACTGATGAATTGAACACAAATATACTTTTACTATTTTTATTAAAAAAATGTAACTATAAAATGAAGAGCTGGATTATTGGAAGCAGTAGCTCGACTGATTAATCACCGCGCACACACGGCATCTGCAAACACCGAGCAGATGGTCTGGCATCACTAAAATGAGAAAAAAAAAAGGGTGCTAACGAATATGCGGGTATGCACGCGTGCCGTTGTCAAGCGCCTCCATTGTTGTGTTGCCTCTGAGGGATGAGAGATGGCCACTGCATTGTAGTGAAGTGCAAACGCATTGTGTGACAAGAGCGCACCTGCGTGTGTGTGGGAGAGAGGCAGGGGGGGTTGTGGTTTTTTCCTAGTCTGTGAGAGACCAGGTATTATTATTACAGCCCTACTTTGATGAGATTTTTACACAAACAATACCTGGGGATGTGATTTATTAGCTTACATGAACATGGGACCAAAATAATCATTTATATTCCTGGCGGATAGCAGAGATGCCTTATCTTTTTTTTTTTTTTTTTTTTTATGAAATCCGTGCATTTTTCCCTCTGGGCACATGGGAATCGCGCAAGTGCCATCATCACAGGACTCCTGGGTTGTTTTTTTTTCGGTTTCTGATGCATGGTATGTAAACCATGAAAAAGGCACTGAGTGATGCTCCGTAGCCCCGAACATCAGCGGATGCATCCATCTATCTGAGTGGATGTGTCTGAGGACAGTTGGAGGGGGGGGGGGAAATGAGACCAGGAAATGAGAGGCCTCAACTCTCCACAGAGCTCATTAGACCGGTCATAACATGGCAACAATAGCGGGAGGCATATTCATCTGACTCCTGCTCCTTTTACACACTCCCAAGCTCCTCACATCAGCTCTTTTCGACCACCATCGCCACTATCTCTGGGTTAAAGCCGGAGAAAGTGTGTGTTTTTTGTTCTTTTTCTGCTGACATGTTGGCTGATTGAGTATTCAACCACAGTGTGCCATCATTTGTCCTTTTTTATTGTGTCGCTTATTACAGGGAGTCTTGTTTATTTAGTTCACGCCACGGCAGAATGGATGGTTATTTTTTAGTTTTTTTTTTCCCCCACACTTGGACGTTTGGAAATAAACTCACTGCAATTCAAGGCGGATAAATTAGTCATGTTTTGGACTTGAGGAAGGAGAGAATGGGGAGAAACCTTACTGGGGTTTAGTCTATTTTTAACATAATGGCATGGATTCATGTGCAAGTTTGTTTTTTGTTTTTTTTTCAGAATAAGACACTGGAGTATAAACTCTAAACTCAAACAAGTCCATGGATGTTATACGTCAGGGGTGGTAACCTTGATCTGCAGCGAACCCCTTGCAGAAAATCCACGCGTCAGCCTTTTTGTGAATCACACTAAATATTAATCAAAGCGAGTTAATTCTCATTATAGCAGAGGGGGCGCACAGAGAAAGAACACGAAAAGAAAAAAAAAAAGAAAACATATGATATTTGTGATTGTGTTTGCTGGCAATGATACCAGTCCGCTGTGAATTGCCCATATTAATGAACCTTTCTATCACACTAAAACAGATTATCTCAGCTCTGAATTTATTATAAACACTTGTAGTAATTATGCGCCGTGAATTGAAACACAGATTTACATCATCACCATGTGAAATGTCTGCTGGGAACAGATATTTGACTCTTTGGCCGGCAATCTTTTGATGTCTCAATTATTCTCATTTCCTGTTATTGGAGCAAAGCAGTTCAGTCCACCCCTTCAATTTCCAGTGTCTAGATTTGACAAAAAAAGAATGACAAGATGATGATGATGATGATGAGATGAGGTCTTTGATGCAGAGACGGCGTCATTTTTACCACCTCAGGTCTTAAACATAAACATAAAGAGCAGCACACACAGTGGGGGTCCAAAGGTCTGAGACCACCTTCACATTCAGATTCTGAACATAATTAGTCAGATGGTCAACATGAGAGCAGCTGAATCAGCCCAAAGCCACAAGAAACGATGAAGTTTTGGATTTAAGGTGTGTTAGATCATCACATCAAACTTGTAATCAGTCCAATACTCTGATTTAAAGACCGAATGCCTGCAAAACTAATTTCCCAGCAGCCTTAGTTGCACTTTACTCTCTTTTTGGTGCCAGTTACCACATCACCACATCAGTAATAACTTAAACCCCTATGTTCACCTACAGCTGTCATAAATGTTCCCATGTCTTTGTTTTGGTACGGTTTCATGAAACTGCCTTTACACCCACATTCCCATGACTAAAATGTAACTATACAACTTGCATATTACAGAGGCTTCACTATTATTGTGCATATGCATATGTAAATCAATATAAAGAAACCAATGGAAAGAAGAAAGCTGGAAATGAATCAAGCACATTGCTGAATGCAAGCTATGGTCAAAGGGAATATGTCTGTATGTATTCAACTGCATGGCGTCATAAACATCCATAGTGAGAATGCTCTGGAAAAAAGCGTGAGCACGGGAGGCCTAAATCAATCAGGAAACACTGCAGGTAAACAAAGGTTATGGCTTTTCCATTTAGCAAGGCAACACAGAGGCACATCTGTTCTCTGCTGTGCACATCATGTGACGTTACACAACATGACCAACTGCAGGTCACCTTTGGCTGGAGACACAATTTTTCTTGCCACATTACAAAAAACAGGCCAGTGAACCTTTAACCTGCCCCTTGGCCTCGGCTGACCCCACCTCTGACCCCGTCAGGGCCTCTACAACCCCGCCGAGCATCTCGGGCCAGGGCCTGCAGGAGCCATCGGCACCAGAGAGCGCACACCAGGCTCCCAACGGCACCTGATGGTGGACTCACCGCACACTCGTGCAATCGGTGCACCTCGGTGTGGAGTGCTGGCGCTACGGTAATCTGCAAGCCAATTGGCCGTCCATTCCACTCCTGGCGTGTAAGTACAGTGGGCATCTGGAAAGGTCACCGGAGACATAGCTTTTTTTTTTTTTTTTTTTCTAGGGTTGCTGCTCAATTCCCCTGAGAAAGGTGTGAGGCTCGGATAAAGTGAGTAATTTTCTATCATACCTTAACTTGAAGTGCAAGGCAATCGAAAAGAACAACCGCATGCTGCGAAAGTACACAACTGAGTCACTGTGATGCTACAAAAAGGTACAGGACAAACAGAGACCACCGGAGAGTGACATTAACATGAAGACTAAAACATGTGTTTTAAACCAACGGTTCCATGTATGCAAGACTAACATTTTATATACGTAGGTAACTAGATGAGGAGCAAAAATCCAAGGAACAATGAAGTCATTATTGGACTGAGGAACTTTAACCGTGGCCCTGATTCACAGCCTTTTTTTTTTTTTTGTAGTTCAAGCTGTAGTGTATTATGTTGTCCCTGTCTCCTGAGAATAGTGTTTATATGAAACGGTTCTGCATCGGTGATTTCATGTCCAGCAGCAACATTTAGTGCCTCCGCTGGTTGTGGTGAGATGTTCCTATAGTGCAGGAAACCGAAATTGTATGGAGGTTCTGAGGTCAGGCTTCTTCCCTCAACTCAGGGTCCCTCCTTCTCTTCTACTACAAAGTATGTTTTGACATTTTACTTTAGAAAAAAAAAATACAGTCTGCCTTTTTCCATAACCGCAAATTCACCCATATACCATTTACTAGCTTTACATAAACCACCATTGAAAGTGACTATCATCAATCAGGTGACTTAGGTCTTGGCAATGTGACTGTGGTCATTTGTAGAAATGAACACAGAGGAAATAACCAGCTGGCTCTGTGTTTCCTCTCAGTTTTATATAACTGTAATAATAAAAAAAATGTCAAACTATAAGCGTATTCTTTTGACTTTCACATGTTCAATGTTCACGTCAGATTTTCTACTAAACTTCTTGGCTTCCATTATAATTACAGTGGTACACAAACCTAAAACAACAACCTGCAACCACCATATAATTCCGCTTTGTACGGGTAAATAAATCCAAATGATAAACCCATTTGTCAGAATGTATGAACTACTTTCCCAGAAACCCGGGTTCCTTGATTTTATTTTTGCTTTTTTTTTTTTTTTATACACAAAAGACCAGGAGGAGCATCACCGCTAATTCTTCTGACGGAGGCAGTTTGTTGACATGAACTATAGCAGTATTGAAGGCTGGTCAGTGAAAAAAGCGCGTCTCCTCGCGCGCCAGCTGATGGACCAGTGCTCGACTTTCACGTGGCATTTGCTGCCATGCCTGAGTCTAGCTCATTGTTTGGCCAAGCTTACGGCTCACTTGGTTACCATTCTGTGAATAACACGGGAGCTTTATGAGGATTATGCCAAAGCTCGAATGGCTCAAATTGGGCTTTTCAGGACGGAGAATCCAGACACAAAGTGTGGACCCGCTGTCCTTTCCCGTGCGCCTCCTGTGAATGTCACATGCTGGCGCGCTTGGCACTGCCAAAAACTGGCCACGAACACAAATACCACGAGAGGAGCGGCGGCAGACGGGGCAAAAGGGCAAAATTGGACTTTTGTTTTTTTTTTTTACGCTCGGGGAGCGCGTCGGGCTTTAATGAAGAGACGATGTTCCGCTACCGTTTCTTCAACATGTGACACCTCCGCTGCTAACTGCTGCCATTCACAAGATTGGACTATTTTCTCTCCACTGAGTCATATTCCTGCTCCACCTGTCATCTGAAGCTGTCCAATAACAAAAGTCTGCCTCTCCTGATTACCCCCCTCCCCCCTTCCATGCGTCTGTTCTGAAGGGGTCACTGCAGTTTGAGGGGAGAAAAAAAAAGACCCCGCAGTGGATTTTCAATTGAATTGTCAGAAGCTGGCTGTTTTAATAAATCCTTCCCAATAAAAGGGCAGGGAACCCTTTTGTGAAGTGGCTTCACCCATGACGCTCAGCTACCGTGCTCTCCGGTGAACCTTGTCTGCCAGGACCAGCTTTCACAAGATAAAAAAAAAGCACCTGGCAGGCCTTGGCCGCACAAAGGACACTTTTGAAAATGCACACACAGAAACAAATAAATGATTGTAATCAGATAAGCGGGAAATAATATCGCAGCTGTCGTGGAGAAAACAATAAAAATGTTTTTCTTATCAGAATTATAGGTAAGCATAATGCAATTACAGAGATAATTCATCTTTTGAATTCCTCAACATTATTTGCTGCGCCCATTATCTACTGCACCGGCTCCTGGATATTTAGTTATTAATCGAAATAAATCATCCTGAGAAATCAGGTTATTGTCATTCACATCAACACAAAGCAATATTCTTTTTTGATTATATTTTATTATTTTATAATTATATTTTATTATTATTTATTATACATTTTTTGATGTATTTTTATGATACCACTTAGGGGTCAGTGTTACAAGCTGTATGCAACATTCACACTTTCTATTTTAATATGATAATATGGTTTTAATATGTGGTATAGAATATAGGCCTAGTCACATAATTAATTAACCTTTTATGGGACGTTTAGTTACCATGATGATGGAATTAGGCCTGTTTAATTAAATTCCACAATTTCTTCTTGCAGTTTTACACATACATAGCTATCGAAGTGATTCAGAAACAAAAAAAAAGCAAGAATATGCTAATGTTGCTGCAAACGAGGCTCCTTTTTGGGTTGAGGTAAAGGCCCAAATCTAATTTACAGAAGCACATGTAGAATCATAAAAGCAAGGTGAACGTAATGTCAATTTAATGCAATATATATCTTTAAAGCTACTGGTCATAGCAGACTAAGTAAGGCAGGAAATCTTAGTCTATTAAGTTGCACTCGGCTGGCTTTTATTGCCTGTGAATTCTACTTTTCATTTATACCAAAATGGATGTGCACTTTCCTCTGGCGTAGATAATTCCACCTGACTTTAACTATGGCTGATAGGTTACGGTGATAATGAGTGTGTGGTGAATAACAGCAGGCGGCAACTTTCAGTGGCTCCTGAAAGTTGTGAGATATATATATATATATATATATATATATAGCTGCAAAACTCTGAGTATTGAATTTATAGTTGATCCGATTGAACTTCCTATATCTACGAGTATGCAGCCAGTTCACCAAACATAGTGTTCAGACACATGATGACCGGCACTTAGCACAGGGCTGCTGCTGGCCTGAAGCAGAGAAAAAGGCGAGACAGAGACGGAGGAGAGGCGAGAGGTCCCTGTTCGAGAGGCAGAGGAGCAACGTGAGGCGGGAAACAGGAGTGACAGCTGGGTAATGTCCAGGAAACACCTCAGGAGAGATGTTGGTTGGTCGCTTTCTGGTTTGTTGTTTTTGCTCTAATCTGGAACTTTCAAGCCTGCCATGGTTTTCCATTTCCAACCACTGAGGCTGTGAATAAATTCACATTTATCCAGACTCATCTCAACTCATATTAATGTATGGCAACGTGGCAACACTCCTTTGTAAAAGCACTATAAATAAATGTATTATTATGATTATGATTATGATTATGATCACCATTATTATTATTATTATTATTATTATTATTTTATTATTATTATTATTATTATTATTATTATTATTATTATTATTATTATTATTATTATTATTATTATTATTATTATTATTATACACATTTACAGCCAAAAATTGAGTGCACGACGTTGCAATTCCTATATTGAGGAAAGTCAATGTTGACTTTAAAGTCAGTGGATAAAAACGAACTCTGCACACAAGGCACAAAATGGCTGCGTTTGATTCGGGACAAGAGCGCACTCCACCCCCGTGTCCTGACTCCACTATTCATGTTGGAATCGCAGTGTGAGCCTCCCCTGCCTTCCTCCACACCTGCTACTCATCTCCCTCATCTCCTCCCCGGTATTTAGACTGGACATTTTTCACCCCCCCACCCCCCCACACACACACTCAGTTGACAAATCGTTTGCCGATGTCTCTGTGTGTATTTTCCCCTTTGTGCGTCTCACGCCACAGACGCCAGTTCCCCGCTTCCTGTATGAAGTCACCTGTTGTCTGTACCTGCCTGCCAGCTCGTCTGTGTGCGCTCCTCACTTTCTCTTTTCATCGCTCCACCCCGCCTGGTTCCTCTCTGCCTCTGCCCCTGTTTTTCAATCCCGTTTCTGCTCCACCGACGCTCTGTAGCTGCATGCCATCACTTTTTTCTAAAAATTGTACGTTCACGAGAGAAAAAATGACTCAATCAGTTGTAATGGCTCTGTGATCCGACACCATCCCCTTAACAAAAAAAAAAAAAAAACGCTACAGGCATTGTGTAACATCTTCTCTACATCTTCAATTTATCCTGAACCTGTGTGAACGTGATGAGGACAGTATGAAACTTGGGGTTAATTTAAAAAAACTAAAAACTGAGCTTTATGGAGAGTGATAATTACCAGTAAAAATATGATGCATTATAAATGGTTAATAAAGTAAAATCACAACTTATTTATAATATATCTAGTAGACCCAAACCCAGTTAATCAGTAAATGGTGCCGCGTGGTGCCTTATAGAGAGATGATGTTACAAAAACAAAGTTTCTACTTTCGTTAGAATAAGTTGGGGGGGAAAAAAATAAAAAAATCATGACACAATGATCTGTGCATTTATTATGGCCTGCTGAGTCCTCCTAAATAATTTGACACGGGCAGACTACTTGCTATCGACATGCATTGCTCATATCTTTACGGCGCAGTTTGGAGATAAAAAGTGATCATCCATGCTGGCGCTGTGTACGCACGCTGCATGAGATGCATACCATTATGCAAATAGTGCTGAAGGTTACAAAGCCTTGTTCACCCCCCCCCCCCTTCTCTCCCGCTCCTTTGGTCTAGAGAAAAAAAACACCGTTTTCGGGAAGGAGGGCGTTGTGCAGCAGGCGCGCATTTGTAATAAGGTACGTGCCGGGAAAGGCAGGCAGGCCGAAGCTTTTCTTTTTTTTCTTTTTTTTTTTGACAGAGTTGTATCTGTTCCGTCAGCCATGTATACATCAACATATAAAGTGTTTGCCGTTCGGCCTCTCAGCTGGCTGATCACAGATTGCCTCCCGCCCCGTGGTCAAGTATCAACACAGTTAAGGGCCTGGCGGTGTGTAGGCGCTGCAATTACACAGTGCAATAGGTGTGTGAGCACAAGCACCCTTTGCTTGAAACACTTTTTGCGTTCCATATTAAAGAAAAAAGCCAAGGTCGGACTAATAACAAAAAAACGAACCACAGCCTGTATGTCTATTTTATTGTTCAAATATTGAAGGGGCGGGCTCAGCTTTACTTCCAATTAAAAATGTAAAACTGCACTGCAGACTCTTCATTTTTATTCCAGGAGTTAATGCGACACATGGAGCTTAATACTTTTCTTGCAAGTGGCAGACGGATAGAATGTGAGAATTTCTTTTTTCGCCGCCACTCCAAAGGTTTGCACACTTAAACCTCAAACAGAAGATACATGTACATGAATAATTCATATTAATGTAGTGGGGGTTACATCACCGCCAGTGTTGATGTTAATCAGATGACGCTGATGAGATAATTTGTATGTTTCCCAACAACACGAGGGCAAAGAGGATAATCTTACTTTTAGATGAGCTGGGACAACACGTAATATAATAACGAGCAGGATGTGGAAACCCTTCAATGCAGCGCGGCTCTTTCCCTGACATCAAGACATCTAGGATGGATAAGATAATTATCAGACCACTTTTTACATGTTTTCCATTAGGCCTGCCGAGTGATTATAGTAACCAATTGAATTACGTTTTTCTGATTTTTGAAGCGCTGTCGCAGAGTGACGGTAATAACGAACGCAGAGGTTGGATGATGGAGGCGAGTTATGAAAGCAGGAAATCACAGGACTATGCATGACTTAAAAAAAAACATTCCTCACATCCCTGCAGTGATTTTTTTAGAAGCTAATTTATCATATATGTTGTATTTATGTATGAGACGGTACAAAGAGCAGGCTACAATGAGGTGGAACATAGAAAGCCAGAGTGGTGGAACAAGACCACTCACACGTGGTAAATTTCCGGGGAAAACAGAGTTGGCAGTGGCCACTTAAAACTAATGTGCAGGCAGAGACATTGGTATGGGTGCGTGGATATACTGTATGATGTGATAATGATGTGATAATAATAATAATAATAATAATAATAATAATAATAATAATAATAATAATAATAATAATAATAATAATAATAATAATACATGTAATAATATAAAAATATTTAAGTTACATACACTTCGTTATGAGCAATAACAGTAATGCAATCACATTGCTCAGAATGAAAATAAGTGGAGTGTCACACACAATGGATGCTTCCTCTACTGTTTTCTACTGTGTTGTCTAACTGTATAGTGTGTATTCTGTTTCTAAAACGTTTCGCGTGTGTGAGTCACATTGATGAAGCTGTGTTCCTCATTTTTACGAGTGTTGTTTCATCTATTTGCATTTGTTTTAGACAAACTGTTACAGTTAAAGCACAGCCCGCTGAGCTCAGAGGGGCCACCGCAGCACTCAGGTAAATTGGGTTCAAATCGTACCTGATGCTGGGCAACAAAACAATTAAGGACCACAAATCTTTGAATAAGCAGCTCAGAGAATAAAAAAAAAACGTCTGCACGGTAATCACGATCAAAGAGGATGTGACTCGTTTCAAGGTCGGACTCTCTTTGGTCCGATTGTTTGCGTGTCTGTGCCGTGGCTGCTGTCAGTAATCTCCAGAGAGCAGCTGTGTGCGTTTGGATTGATGTGGACCATGGAGGAGGCCCGGGGAGCGCTACAGGCGGGTGTCACTTCCCATCACGTGTGCCACGTTGACCCATGTGCATGCCCGTGCCGGGGCCGGACAAAAAACATACGTCGGACCCCGTTTTAACTCGGTGACTTTTTGGAAAAAATGAAATCAAGTCTATGGATCTGGATGGCGGGTTATTGGGTTTGGAAAAACAAAAGTGTACACCTGGACCATTAATATGCGAGTGGAGGGAAACTATGCTCAAAGTATTTTGAAGGCAACACCCCGTATACCTGCTGGAGAATCTCTAATGAGGATTCTACACAATTATACGTTGACAATGTGCCATAAATAACACCTGGTGGTTTTGCATGTTGCGTAAGCCAAACAAACTTGAATAAGGAGCAGCTAAAATTGCATAAAGAATTCATAAACTAAGAAACAAGCGCTGCACTTTTTTTTTTTTCCTGCTGCTGTCAGAGATAATAAAAAGTTGTGTCGTGAGGGGGGAAAAAAAGTTTTCGGCTTTCTTTTCTTTTCATTTCTTTCTTTTCTCCCACTACGACCTGCGAGACAGATGTTTTTCTCTGTGTAATTGCACTTCACCCTCAGATGCCTCTCAACATATTTGATACATTGACAAATTCCCCCTTTCAGTGTTCTCATCATGGCTATTCCCTGGAAATGTACACGAAAGAGGAGGAGACAGCCGAGGAAGACAGGCAGAACGCAGGCCCCCGGCCTCCCAGGTGGGTTGTAGCACATCGATTGGCTGCTGAAATATATCTCATATCATATAAAATCAGCTCAGGGCCATGATGTCTCTATGGGGAGAACACTCTGGGTCTCCCGAAGGTTTCCCGGAAAACAATTGACAAGATGCAGTGCCTGTGCGCCGGAGCAGAGGAAGCTCAAAGAATCACATCAGACCCCATGCATGTGCTGAGCTCCTCCCAGGCCGCAGAGGGGGAAAGGGCTGATTTCTTTACTTTACGGGCAATTATCAGCAGCTGTAAATGGGATTTGTTTTATTCCCAGATTCATCCACGGATCGGGGGGGGGGGGGACCTCTCCTGACAACAAATTCCTCGGGCCCCTCTATTGCGTATGAGAGAGAAGCCTCTCTGGACAAAGTCAGCGATGATGATGATGAGTTAGCATTATTCAGAAGATGAAAAAAAAAGTTCACCAGGAAAGAATATGCTGAAGCCCATTTATCGTTTAAAGTGTCATCAAATAAGAATGACTAGATGTTTAAACTGAAACTACAGGATTTAAAATACGCCACGGTGCAAAAATTGCTGAAAAACTTCTTCCAAGCTAGAAGCTCTCCTTAAAACTGAGATGTGACCCGGTCACTCCGGGGCACTGTCCAAAGAGTGTAAAAACACTCAAGGCATCAAGTGAGTAAGGTCAATCTTTGTGTTAATCTCTAATAAAATATAATCATAAAAAAAGAATTATTTATTTAAAATCTCTCTGTGTCTTTTATAAATCTGGTCTCTTTGCTTTTAAAATAGAATAATGTAAATGCATGTGTTTCAGAGGGTGCATTTGGGAGCTGTATTTTATGGATTTATGTCCCATCTCAGGATTTAGAGTCCTAAGGTAGGCTTTTAGCCCACATTTGGTGCTGGCCCACTGACATTAATGCCAATCAGCATTCACGGGACAAGTGCTCCTGTCTCGGCTATCAGAAAAAAATAAAATAATAATAAATTGCTGAGATACAAGAAACTCTCCAGAGCCATTAAAGCATGACATTCTCCAAAGAGTCGATATGTGACAGATTGATAAATGAACAAATGATCCCACTTCATCCGCACAGGACTGTTGTCACAGTGAACCAGAAATCAGAAATCACAACACATCTCTTTCATGCCGCTCGCCGTCCCCGGCATCAAAGTCAAAAGGATATTGTAATCGGATGCTGACGTAGGCCAATATTAATCACAGCTTTATTGTCAGGCTCAGCAGTGAACTGGGCAGAGGTGCCCTGTTTGGGCCCAGGACGGAGTATGCAGAGGAGAGAAAAAAAAAAAGAAAAAAAAAGACAAATTTTCCCGCTGGTGAATGGAAAGTTCTCTAAAGCAGTTTGGAGTGATTTGTCATCAATCACTGCACATTCTTCCTGAGCTTGGGAATTGGTAGGGCGGGGTGGGGGTGGGGGGGGGGGGGGGGGGGGGGGGGGGGGTGAGAGTGAGACAGAGTGGGAGAAAGGGTCGGACCACTCTATTACCTGGGAGCACTTGGCTGTGAATAATGATGTATGACATAAAAGCACTCAAGAGTTGCTTTAAAATGTTGCCCTACACCTATAACACACATTTAACATTTAGGATACACCCCCTGGGTGGGAACTGGAAGAAATCATACGACAACCTCAACCTCTGGTTCATCATAATCAATAATACGACAGTATTATGAGTATTTTTTTTTTAAAGATTTGCTCTTTGTAATATATGTAAAAAAATCACCGCATCTTTTCCCTCTGAGAGCAAATTGAAATCGCGGTCACGTCGGCTCCCTCGACTCTTCTTCTGACGCCTTTGATAATACGGAAAAGTGTCAAATCTATGATGCAATGTCAAGCAAATCTGCTCATTTGTCTATCTCCCCGAAAATCTCCACAGGACAAGTTTGTTGGATATGTTTGTCATCAATATTTGATAAGCAAGCCCAAAGATGTTCTTATTTTTCCCTTTATCTCTCTCGGAACTTGATTTCCCAAACCACCCAATGTCAATCGCACGCTTGTATCGCGAATCTTTTTCCGCCACGGAAATAAACCGACACCCATGACTCAAGATCCTTTTCACCACAGCAACATTTTGTCTGCACAGGTGTAAACAATAAAAGGGATGACGCTGGAAATCCGTTTGTCTGCTTCAGTTTCAGTGTCCTGCTATCCTTCATTCTCTCAAAGTCGCGTCTCACTGGGACATTTGGACAAAACAGTTTTTCAAACTGTGTTTCTGCACCTGCATGCACGCTGTATTTCTCCGTTTATATCTGTAAACTGTAAAATATAGTTATTTTGGCCAATTTCTTTATATACATAATTCTTCTTGACAACATCATTTGTTGTGACTGTGATTTATTTAGGTTTAAAATAAAAAACAATAACCGTCTATGTTATATTTCCTTCTTCTTAACTATAGAATCCGGAAAGTGTATATATATTTTTTTTTTCACATGGCACATATGACAACATATCAAATCAATCAAACAAACCAGTCACAACAATCACATCGCCACTACCACAAACCTACCTGCATTAGCATTATATACCTGAAATATACAGCGTAAAACAGCTGAATACCGCTATATGTTCTCCTTTAAGATTCCTTAATGTTAAAGCGTGTCGTATAATAATGGGGTTTTTACGATAATAGACATTCGGCATGCAAATGAGAATGAAATATTCACCCGCTGACCTTCTGGCATAAAACTACAATGGTTCCAGGGCTCCCACAATGTGCAGCCACTGTAACTCAAGGTCTGGCAAAGGGCTTTCTGTCACAGCAATTATCATTTAGCACCATACATATATTAATAAAAGTATAACTCATTCACTGTACAGTTGGTCAGTCATTACCGCTTGCTGTAAATAAAATGCAAAGGGGGCTCTTCAATGCAGACACCCCTAGAATAGTAAATAAAGTGGGAACTTTTTGCTCTTATTTATTTTTAACTAAGTGCTGGAATCCTGTTTTCCTGGCATTATGTTTTTTAAAGGCTGTTTAAAATGACCCGCCCTTATTTTATAATTTGTAAATGAATTTAAATGACCATACAGCTAATTCTACCACAGGCTTTCAGCCTCAGCACGTCTTGTAGCAACATGGGATCCAGAGACAGAAGATCAACATTTGACTTGTTTTCCAGTTGTCACCAATCGTGTCCTAACACGAAAGGTAATTTCGATAGCTTTGCCGAGCCAGTGCTGGCATGAGATGAGGCAGAATTTATTAAACCTGGAGCTAAACCGACTGCTACGAAAGGACAGGGAGACACACTGCCATGGAGGGAATGCCAAATGTTTGACTTTATCACTATTTGGGGAGATGGAACTGGAAGGCACATCCTGTACTGTAACCAAAATATGCTGGAAACGGAAGAAGACGTGTCAACTTCTGTTATTGTGGCCCTGCTCATGCTTGTCTTGTGAATACTGCTGTCAGTTCGGATTAATATTGTATACGGGCTCCATCCAAGGCTACGCACACTGTATGAACAGCAATTAAGAACACTGCATGTATTGTGAGACAGCGAAATGAATGTGGCTTTTAAGAACAGCGGGAGGGATTTACCCACAAGCCCTCAGGGTCTTCCTTTCCCTTCAAACATATTTTCCTTTTCTACAGCAAGCAATATGTGTCATTTTTCAATTCAAAAAAGGTAAACTCAGATTAAGTAAAATTCGGAGTTTATAATAGAACATATTTTATATTTATTTTAAGGGTATCAAATGAATGCAAATGTATAACTTGACGGATTAGTAAAATTGTGAATGTGAATGTATTCATGCAGTAAGTTTTATTTTTTACCAAATAATACCAGAAGTCCACCTTTACCTTCAAATAAAAGAAGTTGAAAAATGAGATTTCTTTTTTAGGTCTCATATATTCCTCCCATTGCACAATTCAAGCCTATAAACCATTAAATATAGCTCCTTAAATATTTGACTACTGCTACTTTAAGAGAACTGCATTCATGAATATAAGTAACCATGCTCTTGGACAGAACAAAAATAAATAAATATATAAATGCAGCTCTGTTTCTGGGGTCCATTCAGTAAAGAAGAAAAAAAATCAGTTCTGTTCATAAATTCACTTTTTCATCTACAAAAAATCCAATATCCACTCTCAAGCCAGTACCACAATTATTTTCGCACTTTCCTGTTCGAGTCTAAATAACTGACGTGTTTACATCATCACTATCATCAGACGCCTCACCAGGATCCATCCCTCACATGAGAGAGCCTGGTGAGAGACATATCTGTTCAACAGTGAAGCACGGCCTGTTGAGGACGGTGCAGTAATTGAAATGGCCCCTTGACAGGAAACAGGTTCCTCTCCCCTGCTCTAGATCCTGGGACCAAAAACTGCTCTGTAGTCTCTTTGCAGAAAAAGCCATTTAGTGGAGTGGATATCAGGGATATATGGCTCATCATTATTCCCATGCTATATTACACTAAGGCCCCTAAACGCCCAGTGCCTGTCCCCCAGAGACCGGGCCTAATACCTCCTCCTCCTCCACAGTCCCCTGACCACAATAATAGTGGGTTACATTTTTACCACACATCATTCTGCAGACTGCAGCTCTGCGGGCTCAGAATGGCTTTCAGTGCTCCTTTCTGATTTTTACAAGCATTCGGAAAATAGAGACAACCCTTCATTTTGTTTTGTTTTTTGCCGTAACACATTTTAGGTGCAAAACACAAGCTTTTATTTCCAGAGAAAAGCTGCCAACCGCATCTCTCTCTCTCTGGAGCGCAAAATGTCCTTTGTCTGTTTGTCACTCAACATCTGCCTGTCTTCCTCACACCCGTCTTCAGTCAGACAATCATACGAATGTTACGGTAATTGGAGCTAAACAGCATTTATCTTGTCTATTGTCCCCAAATAACCCCTCCAGCCCATCTCGGCTTTATTAGCCCCTTTTATTGCAGCAGTGTGTGTACAGCACTCGACATGTTCATCTTCCCGGGTAATCTTTTATACTGCATTTATAATGATACCACACCTTGGAAAATGAACTTTTATTCATACCAGCAATTAAGATCCGGCGCAGTTTGTCTCGGCCACCGGGGAGTGAAACAACCTGAGGAATCACTCCGCTAATGATGGCCTGTCAACCATGCAGCTGTCTGGAATAAATCGTCAACATCCCCTCATAAACAGCTATTCCCCCAACGGCACACACAGAGGCGCGCGCGCGCACACACACACACATACACACAAACACACGCACTTTGTTCAACTTTGTTGTGTTGCTTTGTACACAACAAGCTCCCTTTCGAGATGAGGGAAGAATTTGACTTCGCCAAACTGCCTTGGTCCCTAATGATTACATTTAAGTGGAATACCAATATGGAATTTTGACATAGGGTATTTATCAAGTCACCCTTTGCTGAACCCCAAAACCCTCAAGCTGCCGTCGCCTTAAGCTCTTTATTCCCGGCAAAGCACATAAACAGGTTACGGCAGATTTACTCGCAAAAAATGAAAAGAAAAAGTGAGTTACCACAGAAATCAAACAAAAGACGCCTTCTCATATTTTTTTTCCCCCGACAAACTTGATTTTGTGAGCTGCCGTGGAGTCATTTCCTCATCGGAGTGATGCTATAAGGACTTTGAACAGATTTTCTGGAAAGGAGTGGCTCAAATGTAAACTATATCCCCATTCAAATTAATTAGAGGCCAGTTCAGCTAATAATGGAGCAGCAGCATTGAGTCTTTATGCTCCACGTATCTGGAACAGACTCGCAGAGAAATGTAGATTCTGCTGCCACACAAAGCTTTTTTAAAGTCACTAATGAAGACTTCCCACACTTTGCCACATTCTTTTTTTTATTCTTTTTTTATTAAATCTGTATTTCATACCAGTTCCTAGGTATTTCTTATTTGAAATGTCTACTTTTTGTATTATCATACACAGCTTTTATCATTTTTCATGTCAATTTTTTTTTATGGAAAGCACTTTGAATAGTCTCGCTGTTGCAAAACTATAAACTTTGAAGTACACGCCAGACACTAAGTTGTGTGTGTCCTTGGTTTTGTGAGGGCTGAAAAAAATCTGCTCACATTGGCCTGGCCACATTAGGAACGTGTAATAATCCAAGGTAAGAGTTGCATAACTATGATGGAAGTTAGTGAGCAGTGTGAGTACAATTTGTGTGTCCCCTTGTATTCCTTTAAATAATATATGTATAAATAAAACTAAAATCAATAAATCCTCTCAGTTTTCACTGGAAATGTACTGAAACGCTGCAGTTGCGGTGTCAGAGGATGCAAAATATGTCAACCCCGATGCCATTTACTCTCGTCAGATCTGTTTTGCGATTGTTAACCGAGACCATCCATCTCGCACTCAGCTCGGCAGCCTTATTAGTCCTTAATTCAGAAAAATTTGAAATGTTTAATATCGCAAGATGGATTGTAATGTAGCTTTGTCACATTCAATTCCACCGATCATATTTAACCTTCAGCCCGCAACTCACTCACAGGTTTGAAGACTGCATTATCATTATCAATTGTTCACTCTCAGTGGGCCTCTAAAAAGGAGGGGCTCTACAATGATTTCTTGCCGCTCTTGAGGACTGAATGCAAATGTCTCCATTTGTCATGATTCATGACGAGGCTGACCTGTTTTCTTATAGTGTCAGACAAGTTTCTATATTTCCATTCTCAATCATGGCTTGAAAGTGGAAATGATGGTTGTTTCTGGGGAAAATATCAACAGTTCTGGAAACTGCATACACATCTGTTATGAGTACATTGTAGTCCTTGGAATAATCAAACATGAATTTACCTTGATCAATAAATCCCTTTTAAATCTGTAATACACGGAAGGCTAAAGGACTAATAAATAAAAACTTATTTTCTAAGAGTGATCTGATAACGGCAGAAGTTGTTCGACTGCCATCGCTGGCGACAAAACATAAAAACATAAAAAACAGTTTTTTAATCTTGCAGCTAACTGTTGTATAGAACCAGTTACCGTGTAATTGTGAAAAAGGGGCACGTGTTTGTTTGCGTGAGTGTGGGTGTTTAATTACAACTGTGAGCGGGTACAGACGAGAGAGTTATAGCAGTGCTGGGATGTGTGCCTGATCCTGCCGGAAGTGCTGTAGGGCTGGGTTCAATTCAACATCTGGGAGGGGAGGCTCCCAGTTTATAACCCCAGTGGTTTACCTGCTGTCTGATCCTCCATCGTTCTCTCATGGGACCATTATATCTGAGACTACGCACAAGGCAAACACTAGCACATGATGTGTCGGTAGAGCGGAGTTCTGAGTGTTGACTTTTTAGTTGGTGGAAATAAAGTATAAGTAGAAATCAGCTGCAGCGATATAAAGAAATGGCCTCTTTTATGCCTCTATTTCTGTATTTTACTTTAAAGATGTAGTTCAGGTGTGAATTAGTTAAGATATATCCATAAGTTAAGCTTAATTTAAACCCCCAGTCTCAAAGTGATTCACAAGTGGGGTTTTTTGGCCCCTTATGGGGCAAAAGACTAAGTTTTATTTAGGTATGTAAAACAAAATCCAAAGGAATAGTAATAAAATAATTACAATAATACTATATATCACTAAATGCTATGATTATTAACTACGAAGCCTCTAGACAGATGTGGAATTGGCAAAATGGCTCAATAAAGGAGAGAAAACAGCAGGCGTGGATATTTTTGTGATATATATTATGTGATATGTATTTCTTTAAAACAGTTTAAAAAAAAATGAAATAGTAATAATTGTTAGAGCTTTTGCCGGCACTTTTCACATGAAGCCGAGTAACGTGGGTTGTTTTGAGTGCAGCCTTTCAAACTGCGGAATGCGGATTTGCATAAGTAACTGTTTTGATTCCTGCACATACAGTACGGTGGAAGTATTAAGAGTCTGTCACTCTATCGAGGTATTGTCGGGGAAACTAAAGCTAACAGGGTCGTCCGGGTCTTCGGGGCTCGCTATAAGTAGAGGCATAGGTTAAGCCTGTGCGGGGCTTAAAGAAACCTATTTCTCTTATCTCCCCCTGGTCGGGGGGGCGAACCATGAGCAATAACATTATCAAGGGTCTGTTGTTACAGGGCCGGGGGAAGAGCGGAGCAGAATTACAGGCACTGAGGAGATTTGAAACACCACACGTCTGGAGGATGCGTCCAATCGTGTCTGGCCATTGTGTTGGGGCCTTATCGGCCATCAGCGCTTTGAATAGAACAAAGAAACGCACGGGGCGATCCATAAATCATAACTCCAAGCGCGGTGGTGGGTCACTGTTCCACGTGCCCTCCTGCATACGGCTTTAGCCCGCCGGCTCGCTTTGCCTTCACAGTGATGCCACAATATCTTATTGGAAATTCAAACATGATTGGACATAAAATGACGATCAGCTCTTTTGACGTTAAAACCGCTCACTGAGGATTGGAGACATCTGTTCTTTTGTGCGGCGTGGCCGACCTGAAACTCGTCGGCTGCTCAGTGCCTTTGTAAAAAGAGGACTTATTTGGCTTTGGCTGTGGTGTGTTTGAGCCGCTGCCCTCTGGTAGACGCCGCGGGTTCATCATATCACAGACAGAGTTAAAGAACAGCTTCCGCCCCCAGAGCCAAACGAGAAGTGAACACTGCCAAACGCCGACACTGACTGTTTGAGACCCGTGTGACTCTCTGCACTACAATACCCAGGGTTAGATCTACAAAGCGATCCACTCTGTGTACACTACAACTCCATCTGTGTGTGCATGCGGGTGGCAAAAACTGAAAGTTGACTTTTGGTCATTTATATATACTGTAGATAATTACATCAATTCGATTTTTACCTAAACCTTATGTGACTCGACATAACCCATTGTTTACTGCGTTTTAAGAAAATAAAACTATTAGCGTCTTGAATTTATGAAGGAAAAAGTTAGTTATTATAATTAAAAAATATGTGAACACAAGCATATTTTTAACAGTACTGCACAACTTCCTACTGTAAACTGTCCTGGTTGAGTTTTATTGATTGATTCTAATTGGAAAACTGTGTAGAAGTGTATAATTCAAATATTTTTCTATTATCTGGTTCCAAAAAATGTGTTTCCTCAATATCTCTTCTATCCACTGGGTCACAGCAGAATGTAGAGTGTGTCCTCAGTTTGCTTTCTATCTATCTGGACTGTGTTTAGACTTAAGACCGGGTCCAAAGGCTTATGCAGATTTCTGAAACCAGGATATTTACCCTAGTAGATACACAACCAGGATAATCCACAATCCCAATAACTGGGATTAAGTGACCAAATACTGATGAAAAGAGTCTAGAGATGAACTCGTTTTGATTTGACACTACAGAGTACAACATATGATATGATACACTGCATATTCCTCTGTGAATAACCGCTGGGAGATGAGGATGAGGTTTATATATATATATATATAAGAACGAACCTGGGTGTGCTAAATAAAGTGCGGCGATAAATGTTTGTAATAAAAATAATAATAATAACAATAAATAAAATATATATACAGTATATATTTAAATTAAGACATTTTCAAGGCTTTTGAGAAAACTGTGAGGTCTCAGAGGCAAATTGAGAGGCTTTTTCAATTTGTCCCTCCTCCTAACTCCATGCATGAATGTGTGTAGTGAAGCGAGGGTGGGTGCGTACGTGTGCGTGTGTTTTGTGCGAGCATTATCTGCCCAACTTCTTGACTGACGTGAGGATGTCCAGTGAGAAATCATATTTCTGTGTTACGGCGAACAGACAAGGTGATAAAAATCGCTATTCCTGTCAGGTATGCACCAGTGAATTGTTCGTCAGTTCACCACCTATTTTCCTATGAGGTTTCTTTTTCTTTTTTTCTTCTTCCATTTTCCTTCTTTACTCAAAGCTGGGTTTTGAAAAGAGGAGCTTTGGTGTAAGCAGAGAGGCCACATGGGAGCAAATCCCAGCGGACACTCGGAAAAAGAACAGCTTCAAAAGGGGCCCTGCAATACCACAGTGAATTGTATAAGGCGGAGAGAGAAAAAAAAAAAAAAATGCAATGATTAAAAGTGAAATGTTTGTTTGAAGATAATGTTATTTTGGAAAACCTCTCTTAAGAGGATTTCTGACTTGAAAAGGAGACAAGAGGAAGAAATAGAGGGGATGTGGGAGGGAGACTTGGACCCATTTCCCACAGATATGTAGACGTGTTCAAAATTGGTAACGTGGCCCTCGGGCAGTGTTGCTATTCCTCCAAATAGTTTGCGGCTCATTGCTCCGTACACGTAACGAGTGGATGCAAGATTTCAAACTACCCCCGGTTCTGTAACGGTGCGTCTGAAGGGATACAAGAGTTAAAGAGAGCAGATACAAAGAGACCTGAAAGAGCTGCTGACTTTGAATGAGTACAAGACATCTATTTAGCCTGCACCACCACAGCAGGTGTACATTAGTATTCAGCGGCGCAGCCACGACGATGAGGCTGACTGCATGGGTCAAGACAGCGTCACATCTGGGCCGGGTCGTCTCCATTTTAACCCAAAGACCATTATGTAAAGAGTGTATAAACAGGGCACGTGGCGGTGGAACGTAATCACAGGCCGAGAGTTTCATCTGCTGTGTCCTGACTTTGAATATATTGGGAAGAGAGAGAGAGAGAGAGAGAGAGAGAGAGAGAAAAGGCACTTGATGCATTTATAGTGTCATTTATGAACTCTCCTAACTGAACCCCGAAGACATAAAACTCTACGAGGTTGGTGCGAATCCAACCTTTCCCCACCGTGAATGGTGACAACACTAACACTGGACAATAAAACAACTAAACTACACCTGGAGTTCCACAGAGTTCTGCCTTTGGCCCACTTTCTCTTTGTTTATCAATTCAAATCAAGCAGTTTTGTGTGTATCTTTATGTGGGTTTTGCTGTGGTATAACGTGTTGTGTATTTGTAGGAAGTCTCATCAAGGGGTAAGGCAGTGCAAACGAGCTTAGACTATAAATGTCACATGTGGCATTGGTCCATGTTATAAACACAGTAGAAAAAGGAAACGCACGTGGGGCTGGTGCATACATCAAAGCATTGAACAGGACCTAAAGGGCCGTCACTAATGTGGTGATAGACGGTAAAAGCATGGCACCCGGGCACTTGACAGGACACAAGAAGCTTGGAAACCGTGTGTTGCGCTTGCCTTCGCTTCCCAGAAGTGGTCCCTGTGAATTCCTTCAGCCGCATGACTTTGCATAAGTGACAGCTTATTGAATATTAATGCCTTCTGATGGTATTTGATTACCTGTTTTTCATTTGGAAAGATTATACAAATGAGCCTCATTTGCATGTTGCCATCCAGGAAATGAAATGAAGTGTGTCTGCCAGATTATTATTTCTCCCCCTAATGCCACTGAGCACAACTTCTCTAATCTCGCAAATTCAGGATTAGCTTCACATTTTGGTGTGTTGCTCCAAATTGGCAAGAGGAGGTCCATTTGTGTTTGTGGAGAGCTTTTGTGCGCTCCGGTAGGTGAAGACAAAAGACATCGTAAAAGTTTCAATCAGCGCCGTTATTTCTCCCTCAAAGGTTGACTGAGCTTTGGTATTTGTGGGATGGCATCCTCTCCTGGGCAGCTAAGCAGGCAGATGGCAACAGCGGAAGGATGACGAACAGTTTAGTCCCATTCAGTCAGTATGAAGTAAGTGGAAGAAATGAAAAGCCCACCGTAGGAGTAGACTGGAGAATGACTGTCCTGTCTGGCTCCCGGGCAACAGCTTTATCTTCACCGCAATATAGAGTAATCCAACGTGGCCACCAGGGCCGGCCTTAGGCTGCAAGTGCACGGGAATTTTAGACAGTGACTGCATTTTAAACGCAGACTGATAAAACATATTATATTCGAAAATGTTGTATTAATATTCCCTCACTGGCAACCCCCCCCCCCCCCGCAACCCCCCCCCCCCCCCAAGGTGTACCTGCTCGTCAATGTTCCTGTCCGAAGCAGCAGATCAATCCTAAGTGAGACTGCTGAAGAAGCTCATTCTGATTGAATTTGGAGCAGAGAGCCTTCCTTTTTTTTCAAACTCTTATTCCCGATCAATTACTCCGGGTGTGCCATTGATCTGATAAACATGAGTGGCGGCAGCGGCGGCAGCAGCAGAGAAGAGTTTTGCCAAGTTGATATTGAATCAGAAGTCAGCGTGGAATATCCATAAGTATCGAGTGACTGGCCGGGCAAGTCAGTAAATAATCCGCAGATTGCACGCTCTACGAGTGAAGATATGAAGCCACGGGTCAAAGGGCTCCAACGCGAGGCCTGTCTTCTTCTAGTTGCATGATTCTTACGAGTTTTTTTTTCCATTGGGTGGTCACAAAGCAGAGTTTACGGGGTCAAATATGCAGAAATTGTTCGCAAAACTCAGAGGATGGAGAACAGAACTCAGGCCCTCACACACACACACACACACACACACACAGCATCCCCGTGACCCACCACTGCTACTCTGAAGATCTATTTGTTATTAGAATTCACCCCAGACATCACGTTGGGCCAGTGAGCTCCTGCAGCCCCAGATTCTATTAAATGCCTCATTCAGTTTTAGGATATGGTTTTTATTTGACGTTAAGAGCTTTACAAAATGGAGAAAATAAGGCAGAGAGACACAGCCCCACGCAAGAATGCAAGTATACTGGGTATTATTCAGATTTAGAGTCTTTCCTCTCCTCCTTCCATAAATAAGTCTCAGAAGTCGTTCGCTCGCTGTTTTTTTCTCTTTACTCATCTTCCCAGAAATCTGTTTAAGTCTCGCCTTGCTGCGAAAGAATTTCTCATCACGCACGAGATCATTAGATGTACAGTCTGGGATTTCAACGGAAGCAAAAGGGCAGCCAAAAAACTAATTTACACTCTGTGAAATGAACAGGTCTTTCATTTAAAGGACAAAAAAGTCAGGGTTCTCATCTTTATCTTTGTTCATTTGGCCTGAACCAAGGGCACAAAATGACGCAACGTTGCTTTTTATTGGATAGTTTTGATGACATCATCAGTGCTACGTCCAATCCATCAGTGCTAAATCTGATATTGAAGTCGTATTAATATTCTCCAGTGCCACAAAGAGCTCACAATAAACTAATACAACTATTACCAATGTTACTCAAACCATCACTTAGTCCAGTGCTGGCTAATAATATATAACTTTATCGTCATTAAAGATTATTTGAATGAATGTACATTCATTTGATATTTTAATATTTTCCACTGGGACTGTGTATGACTGTGGAAATGAAGCCCAGCAACAGAGAGTCTCCATCGGGTATTTACCCTGACAGCAGGTGACCCTGGAAGAATCCACCTCTGAACCCAGTCCCCAGCATCAATGCAATTAAAAAAAAAATCCAAACAGCCAGATACACGGTGTTCATTGTGGCATTTTTTCCAAAGAGGCGTACGTCGCTCATCTGTTTTCACAGCACCGAGCGTTTACAGCACAAAAGCACACAACTGGGTGGCGTGCAGCATGTCGTCGTCTGAGCTGAGCCCGGAGACAGCTTGAAGCTTTTCTTCATCTTCTCCTTATAATCTCTGTCAGTGGGGACTCTAACCTCTAACCCAAACAGTCTCTGAAAAGGGCTTAGTCTCTGTTCATCTGTGGCTGCGTGGTGGGGAAAAAAAAAAAAAAAAAAGGCACACAAACAGGTAAAATTCAAATATGGTACGACGGAAAAAGCATTTGCTGTTACACTGAAGCTGTTTCAGAGTCCTGGTTTGTATTATCACCTTGGGCAATGCAATATGGAAAAAAACAAGAATTCCCATCATTACACATGAATCTCTTTATAACATTTAAGAATTGTTGGAAAACAAAATCGGATGGGTTATTATTCGAAATTATACCAACTACCAATTTATCATTATTCAAATGTAGGTTGTACAGAGTAGACACATTGTTTATCAACAATAACAATTGTCTCTCGTTATAATTTATCATTGTAAGATTCTTCTGATTTTGACAAGAAGCCAACTGACTTTAATGCCAACACATAGAGACGCCCTCCATCAAAGAGGTCTTTCATTATGCAAATTAGCTGTCAAAAATGACGCCCCATTACAGTTACCTCAGCAGTCACTCGTTTTCTCCCCCCTGCCGCTTTATTTCACACACCTCCGGAACAACAGAACAACTATTTACCAGCTATTGTGATAACAAAAAAAAAGGCTCATGACTTCCAAATACCAGCAGGAGACTCTCAAGTTTCGCAAAAAATAGAGCAATGGTGACGAGATATGATTCCCAACTCCAAAAAAAATAAAATAATCTTTAGTTGCAGGCAATTACACAAGCTGCAGAGTGCGCGTACTTGAAGCAGCAGCAGCAGGACAGATGCAGCGGGATGTTTCAGTCATTCGTCTTCCTCAGGCAGACTCAAACCTGTTGCTTCTGTACTCGTGCTCTGCTCCGGAGCGTGCTCAAGTCTTTTTTTTCTGGTCTCATGGGGCTCTGAATGGTTCTCGTGTAGCCCTGGTGGATGTGACATTTTCACACTGTGTTTTTGTCATTTAATTATATGTCGGGAAATCTCAGAATAACCTATTCCTTTGAGCAGAACCACAAGTAAAACGGCCCTTTGTAGCACACTGCCTTTGTGAAATATTAAGTAGAGCCATTTCATTTAAACCAAGATTATATTCTTCAACAGACCAAGGCTGGCAGAGACATCGGCTAGCAGAAAATAACCAGAAATTGCTGCATAAAAAATGCCACAGTTCAGGATGATTCAGAAGGAGATCATGTGAAAAAACTAGTATGAGGTATTTTGTCCGAAAGATCACTGGACAGCGTTGCTTGAAAAACAAATTGGCGGGGTTGTCCAAAATAACAATTTTTATGATGAAAATTCTTCGGCCTGTCATTTCATATACTTGAAGAAGTCTGCGATGATTTTATACGTGAAGATTTGTCGAGACTCATGGCACCCCTCAAACGTAACAGAAAATCAAAACGAGGCGCCGAGAGCTGCACAGATCTGCAGTTGTATGGAAATGATGGGGGTCAATACAAAAAAATCTCCATTGGGATTAGACAAGTTCATATAATTCAGTGATTTGTGGGAACATTTTTCCCTTAGTTGGCCTTCAGCCATAAAATAACTGCTGAACACAAAGGGTGTCTCTGGTATAAGTTATGTACCGTACCACAGAGTTAGAGGCCATAGTGCAACATATGAGAGAACATATTAATAGTTATCCATTCATTCATTTTCTCAAATACTAATTATGTCTGGTTTGATTTTCCGCTCGTTTCTCTCAGCCCATCCCCGGTCACAAAATATCCAAAGTAAAGTAGAAAAAGCATGATGGAACCATGTGATGCCTCAACCTAATATATGAAATATATTTTTGATTGTGGGCACATTTATATTATATTTATATTATGCTTTATTTCCCTGGGGCCCCCTCCCCTCTCTTTATCTCTTCTGCATTCTGACATGTGACCTACACCAAATGTTCCCTTCTTGGAATACATTTCTCGGAGCTTGGCAAAAAAAAAAAGGAGTGATTCAAATGAGTGATCCAAGATTCTATGTCTTCTCATCGGGGCTTAATTGTTTCATTAACCAACAATTAATTAAAAACAACAACCCACTACTCATCCCCGAGTGGCACAGTTGATGCGTCACCATGGTAAATTTGACTTTGTTTGATTCGAGCAGAGACTTAGGTTCCAGGCTTTTCTTGGCTGTCACACTGACAAACACTGAAACATTTACTGGGATGTGAGGTGGAGAAAATAAATAAAAAAAAAAAATGGATGAGCATAATTATTTTCCATCGCCATTTCCATCTGCTGTGTACTTCCTCGGACTGGGTAGCAATGGAGTGACAGCGGGTGTGAAGCAGTTCAATCAGAGGAGCAAAACGCTGCTACACTAACAGCGTTCGGTGGCACGGAGCTGTTATCACTGCTGACCTGTTCACCATCTGCTGTGTCCTTTTGCCATTACAGATCATTTTTCGGCTGAAAAAAATTAAATTCTAATCCCCAAATTGTTTTCACCATTAAATGTCAGCTTTCTAAATAATCGACGCGGGCAATAGTGTCATTTGGTTTAATGCAAACTGCACAAGGGGGGAGGGGGGGGGCAGGGCGGTGTCCGTCTTTTTTTTTTTTGCACATTTTACAGCTTTTCGGTGGTAATTAGACATCAAGAATTATTCGAATATATACCCACAAGACAGAATGAAAATGTCGAGAATGCTGCAACTCATTAACTGTATTCTTCGGGGGGGAACAAGCTTTGATTAGATTGCTCATTCCTTCGAGGCAAATCCAGTCGAACAAAAGCTTTCTGGTACATCTACGAAGCGATGAATTTCACACTCTCATATTTCTCCGCATTAAATCACACGCACGCTACGTGCTGTTCTTTTAATGCACAATTACCATGGAACCAGCAATAGGATTTCACATCTCACTGCTTTGGATTTCATAATATACCTCAGTGTCAACAGTATTTAGCCAAAAGAAAAACGTTTCTAAATGTCATTTTCTATGATGTTCCTGTGCTGATGCTCCTCTGTTACGAATCCATGCACACTGGTATCACGTGACTCGGCTTGCCAACGTGAATCTGGCGCCACCGGACCAGGTATAATGGTGAAAAGTGGGAGGTGCCGACAACCAAACATTGAGCCAATTACGACGAGGGTGCCGTTTTTGACAATTTAAATGTTCAAATGTAACTTCATAATTAGGAACACCATGGATCCATAGCCAGTCAAAGATTAATAGCTCTGGGGGGATTTTAGACAGTATAGAATAGGAGAGCCTTCGCAATTATAATTAGACTCATTGCTAATTGATGTCATGTAGATTAAAAACAATACCGTGGGTGCAGGGCACCACTGTCTGGCTCGATAAGGAACGCATTCATCTCAAAGGGCAGAGTGAGGCCTTGTTGTGATCCATTTAAAACTTTTCTGATGTGCCGAATAAAAAAAAAAAAAAGAAAAACTCCATTGTCATTCATCAGCAGGAGCATTTTTTTCTTGTCTGGTATGTCCAGGCAAATCCGTCTTCACGCCTTTCTCCTAATGGAGGGTAATTCTATTTGAGAAAGTGCATATTGTTGAGGAAAATCCTCATCATTCCGCCAGTGAGCGATAGGTAAAGTGATGAATAACTAAGGCCATGAATACTAAATGAGAGGTAATTAAAGGGTACCTGAGGAAAATTACCTTGGCTGGCACACCTGAGGAGAGATCCAGGCTACTGTCCATTAAGAGAGGAGAGGGAGGAGAGGAGGAAAATGGAGAGATGGAGTCGGAGAGGAAACCATAAGGAGGTGGGCGTGAGTGATGGCTGCTCTCTGAATCAGTCATTTGGGTTGAGATTCTGACGTTTGATTAAGTCTGACCTAGATAGAACAGACAAGAAGTCGTGGCCTCTTACGTTCACTTCAGTAGAGAGTCTTTGGGGAGTTTGACGAGTTTTTGAAAAGAGTCAGACGGAATAAGGCTGATGTCTGAGTTCAGGACTGGGTCTCTGCTAAGACTGTTGAGGTGATGTTACGATAGTTATGCTGGAGTAGACACGAGGAATAAATAGGGGTCGGAAGATGAGGCTATATGGCATGACATCAGGGCAAGAGGGTTAAGCAGTGCTTGCTGGGTAAAAAAATAGATATTAATTAGAAGATACATTTAAGCAAAATCAAACTCCCTCTCTGTCTGATCAACTTCTTAATGGATATACAGTCTATAAGATGCAATTCGAAATGTGAATAGAAAGTGTCCAAATCTATACAACAGCCTTTTCCCTAATAAATAATGTATTTTCTCTTTTCTGCTGTGCCGTCAACATAGTCTCCTACAAATCCTGTTTGAATACTATGACGCAGTAAGAGAGGAGTCAAACATATGCATGATTGTACAGTCCGAGTCCAACACCAACTAACCAACCAGGGTTAGGGGATTGGGTTAGAGTTAGGGTTAGGGGATAGTGTTAGGGGTTAGGGAGACCTGGAAGTTGGCTAAGGCCCCCCTTTATTGACCCTTCCGCATCCAACAGTACCATGGCGCGTCTCTACGACGCCAGGAAGTTGGCGAAATAGCGAAAAGTCCTCATGTTTTCTGCGAATAACTTTTGATAGGAAGGTCTCATCGTCTTTCTGTTTAGCTCCACCCCCCATTTATGGCCATTCCCCATCCAACGGTACCACATGAGTTAGTGTTAGGGTTAGAGTTCCGCTGCGTGGAGTGATAAAAATGGAATTGCGGTAAGGGGATTGGGTAAAGGTTAGGTTTAGGGGACAGGGTTAGTGATGCACCAAAAACTATAAATGACAAACTTTTAGCTACATTGACACCATTTCTATCCAGGGCTCGTAAATCTCAGAGGGATAAATTGAAAGAGTCTGCTGATTTGCATTAACAGCATGCTTTTTCCATCAGACATATGCTTTACTGTGGGGTGCTTTCATTCCATCTCCACCCCAGTTCTCCGCTGTCTGAAAAAGACCAGGTTACAAATCACAACAAGCCCCCTGGGAGTGTCCCTATTGACTTTTTGAGCCATCTTACTGGTATAACCTTGACATTAATGGGAGGGTTTTCACATTCTCAATTCTTATGGGGCTCACCATAATCTGTTCTACAGGTGGCTGAGTTCCCTCTTGGGCCCTTCTGAAGTTTGAACCCAAGCAATAACCTTGTCTGTGTGGGTTCAGGAGGATGCAACAGTCCATCCCTCCCCGTGTTTACCAAACCCCTGTGCACCCTTCATAAAGCCAATCTCCAGAGAGCAAAACACCCATTACTTCATGTGTCTCCATTGAATAATAGGACTAATTGTCTTGTCTTTCACATTGGCGTCAAAGCAGTAACCTTTAATTAAGAGTCTGCCAATTATTTAATTTCCCTTTTTTCTGTGTTTGAGTGGATAAAAGCAATTACTGTCACCTTGCAATGCATGAGAGGTAATTAATCCGTTTTGATTTTTACCAAATCCATTTTTTTTGGTCATTAGTTGGCCTTTTAATCCTCATAAGATTATGAAGCCGCTTAATTACAGGAAAGGGGACTATCTTGCTATTGGGTTTTTTTTACAACTGAAAACAACGTGCAATTAAATATAGAACAAATATGAACACAATGGTGAAACATGTATAATTTCTGTCATTAGAATCGAGGAAAGATTTGTCCTATTTCTTGAGAGGCAATTCCTACAATACAACAAATTAAGAATCAACCCAAAAAGGCACACCACAATATACGCAACAAGTACTACTAAGCAATCGTTCTATAATAATGTCTTCTGTGGTTCCAGAAGGAGCTTTCCAAAGTTAACAAAATAACCCTGAAGATGGTCACTCTGTCATTTTTTGGAGCTTGATCCACTGTAGGGACTGAACGTAGGGACATTGTAGATTAGCTGATATGAGCCCAGGCTTCTTCTTTTTTTTTTTGGGCGGTTCCATTCAGGAAAAAGACCTTGTGTGGCGTATTCATGGTGTCACAGAAATGCAGAAACAGAATATAGCGACGGATACCGGTGGGTTTGGGGACACATGCCGTTGCTGGACTGACTGCAGTGTGTGTTCTCTTTCAAAAAACATTTATCACACCAGGCCAGGTGGGTTGTGGACCCAGAATGTGGGCCATTGTTGTAGGCCTTGGATGTCTGGGGGATCCCACCCCTGCAGCACAGGAGCTCTGTGTGGCTGCGCTGCAGGAAGGCTCCAGCCAGGACCCCAAACATGCAAAATGTGCAGGTCTGAAAGCGCACTATAATCCATCCTCATATGTGCCAACTCCCCCCTCCAACCTCTATTCATCCCTCGCTGTGTTTGCATCCCTGCGGAGTGGCTTTAAGGCGCCGCAGTGCCATTCTGCCTCACGCAAGTAAACAAATGAAAAAATAAATAAACGCGATGAAGAGCGGTCACCGCGCTCCTCTGTGGTCCAACCATGTGCTGTCCAAAGCACGCAGTCCAGTTTGTTACCTCATCCAGAGAACGCACACACACCACTATGAATCAGCCTCTTACTCGCTCTCACTACGGAGGACGCTGTTTTTTTTTTATCATTATCATTTCCCATGTTGTGTGCCGGATGCAAAAATAGAATCCAGGCAGGAAGGATCCGAGTCGCCTCTACGCCCCCAGTATTGGCTAGGAAAAAGAAATCAGGGGTTGACATTGAGATTCAGGTCCTGCCACCCAACCAACAGTTGGCTGCTCCCCCATAAAATGGAACTAGTATTTATGTTGTTTTTTTCCCCTCCTCCTGTTTTTTTTTGGTTTTGTTTTTTACCTCCCTCCCTCCCTGTCACTTCAGCCGCCTGGCTTTCTCTGTGATGAATCTCAATTATGCCAAGGTCACCTTTCATTGCGCTGATCTCTCTGACACTTTATTGGAACTGGCAGTACTTCCACACAATCATGGGCCGTGCTTATTGACGGCCCCACTTCCTCCTTCCTCCAAAACAAAACCAGCAGAGGGATAAAAATAAAAAAAAAAGGCTTCATTGCCTGTCAGCACTGGCTAATGGTACCGCTTATGTCTTTGGATGGGTGTAGGGCCGATTATTCATACGTCGCTTTTACTGCTGCTATTGCTACCACATAAACATGATGGTTCTGAATGCACATTGTGAGGAGACGCTGCTCAGTCAAGTCTGTAAAGCATAATTATTCAAATATACAATACCTCTACATTCTCTCTTTTTTTTTTTTTTTGATGGGTGAGCTTTTGTGAATAGGACGGCGCTTTATTGTTTACCCTATGTAACCATGACCACCGTGCGTGGTGGCACTCGTGAGGTCACGCTCTCTCATCTCGAAGGGGGCCGTGAATGACGCAGGGAGGCACGGGCTAGTTTGTTGGTGCGTAAACATGACTCGCTTGTGCCTGCATTGGTGTGCGTGGGCAGGTGCCGCGGAGTTGACAACCACCATTCACATTTGATGAGGATGCTAGTCGGTGCTACTGTTGTTTCAGTGCAGCATCTGTTGCTGGGGGGGGGGTGAAGTGGGGGGCCTTGCAGGGAGATAGTTAGCCTTACAATTGACTGTGACATGTTGATAAGCGAGCGAGTGCGGAGTGCGCAAGCTGGACCAACAGGCCTTTGATGGCTCTCTGATATAACTCGTTAAACAAGCATTGGACCATTTACCTCTCTGATGTATCTTATTTGTCCGTTTCTCTACCGCCCACGCATCCTTGAGACGGCGTCTCTCTTCAAAGATGTCAGATCTTTACAGAGCTGCAGAGTTCGAGGCGTGCAGTCTTATTCCCCCTTTCATAGCTCGGCCATTTTTGGCACGCATGGGAATCTCCGGAGGAAAAAAAGGAAGGGGAGCGATAGCTTTGGCATCAGCCGATTACTTCACGCACGTTAATATGACACTTCTAATATCAAAGTGCTAAACTCAATTTGTGTGATTTTGTGATTGCCTTTATATGAATATTATTTTTTTGAACTCCGTTTCTTCTCAGCGCCCGAGAAATGAAACGCTGTGAAACCTGTGGCCAGGCGAAGAAGATGGTTGGGACAGAGATGCCATCTCTGGTCATTCCAGTTTAATATCTGTCTTCAAGTCACAGGTCTTAAAGTCACACAAAACTAATGGAGGCTGGTCTCCCCTATCAGACCACAATAATAGCCTGGAATGGAACTTCATATTGGCCAGCTGGGCCAGAGAAAAGATCAAGGTGCGAGTATTTTCTTCCACCTAGCTTTTGTTTCGAGATTTAAAAATAAATAAATCATGAAAAAAAGGCTTCCATGCTTCATATGGATTGATATGGGCATATTGATAGGAAACCACTGGAAATGTTTCACATTATCACCGATGTCAACAAGGTAACTTTGTTTTCAGGCTTGTTGTTTTCCCTCTGTAATTGTTTTCATCACTCTAGGACTCGAGAGGCTGTTAAAGAAGAAAAATGTCCACGCCTAAGCAATTGCACTTACTCCAAGAGAAATGGCCGCCGCTGTACGCCTGAACCAGAAAAAAAAGGCACATCGCGGTAAATGGCATAATGAACGGATGGAATTGCCATTTATTGTCAAACAAGCCATTCCAGGTTTCATTGTACGGCGCAAACCCTCACAGGAAGGGAGACAACGAATGGACTCACCTTCAAATATGCCACTGACTCTGTAAATGCCAAATACGCCCCTAAACCTCTCATGTCGAGATGAATGGCAAGCTCGAAGGCAGAGTGAGTTTTCGTCTCCTGTCTTCGCCCCATATATATAAAAAAAAGTCAGATACCCCATGAGAGGCCGTCTGCCAGACTGATCACAGAGCTGCTCCTTTACCCAGAGAAAAAACCGAGCTCTAAGAAGTTGGTGACAAAGTAGTTGTGGTATTTTATGATGTGGGTTCAGTCTGACACTGTGCAACAGCTCACCTCCCTGAGGATTACCTACTCTTTACAGGGCTATATGGCATATATATTTTTCTTTTGCAAGGCTTTTTTTGTTAAGATTTAAATACTTTAGTTTTTTCCCAAACCTATTTTTCAAGTAGTAAAAAAAAAGCATTATATTTCAAATTATTATATATACATTATATATAACCAAGTCGTCATTGTAAATGAGAATTGGTTCTCAATTGAAAAGTAAATCAACATATATTATTGTATAAATAAGGGTTAAATAAATTAACAAACAAATAAACAAATAAATAAGCATTGTGTTAATAGAAGGAAGTAATCTATAATAGTGCCTGTCTTGTGAGAGGCGCATTTTTAATCGAACGCAGGTGACCGTCATCAGAGGATGATGTGTTCATGGAAGCGTGGCAATGGCGGTACACGCACGCGTGCGCACGCAGGCACACACACACACACACGCACGCATCACATGAACAAGCGGGGACACGGCTTGCTGGTGAACACTTTGATCGCCCCTCATTCTTCTCATCTCTCTCTGGGCTTTTGGGGAAATTTCCGACGAGTCTAATCCGCCGCATGTCGCAGAAGTTTATACAAGGTACTCTGCGGAGTTTTGGGGGGGGTTCACATCAGTCGGGGGAGGCAGGGAGAACAAAAAAAAAAGAAAGAGGCATACATTTACACGGTCGAGTGGTGTAATCTTCATGAAATAGCGGTAAATAGGGAGAGGAAGCCTAGTGGAGCCGTAGATTAATGCTGCTATCAAATGGCCTGGGACAAAGAAGGGGGCTGGCTAATGAGCTGGAAAAGGCAGGGCTGTTGAGCGCGTTAAATGATACCGTCGCAACATCTCCCCACTGGCCCGCCGCACTGCCATGTTCACACACTCTGATGTCGCTAACAGCAATGTAGGACAAATATTGGAAAATGTCATTTAGGGGGCGAGGACGTGGTGGATGTTTATTTTTTAAAGATGGCCTCCGTCCGAGGCTAATTTCACAACACTGCTCCCTCATTTGACTCTCTGAAACCCCCCCCGGAGAATTTGTGAAAGGGTCATTCACTGGCATCCCCAAAAAATGGTTTTCAGAGAGAGAGAGAGAGAGAGAGAGAGAGAGAGAGAGAGAGAGAGAGAGGGAGAGA
>JAFBJU010000523.1:394891-543551 GCA_016785305.1 Colistium nudipinnis | reverse complement strand
AGAGAGAGAGAGAGAGAGAGAGAGAGAGAGAGAGAGAGAGAGAAAGAGAGGGAGAGAGAGAGAAATGAACTATTGGGCTTTAGAACATGTTCTTGGTCTGGCCTTGGAAGGCTGTATCAATTTTTGATGTTCCAGCGACTCACAGACGCTTTTGCAGGCATTGTTTCATGTTTTATTTAGGCCTGTGTTAGAGCCGGGTTAAAGTTTCAGCACACTGCCGGCTGGAAAGACGGAGATGGAGGAAATATCACACTGGGGGCAACGGTGGCCTTTTATCGAGGGTTACAGAGAGAGAGAGCGAGAGAGAGAGAGAATATAAGGTGAAAATGATGTCTGGGATTCCTTCAAGTTCAACCAAGGCCTCAGTCATGCCGTTGTTTTGCCAAAAAGGTCCGTCGCACAACTGACATCACCGAGCAGCCTCAACGCTGTCTCACAATTAGGCGGAGGGCGTTTTCCTACCAAAAAAGGGCAACAAAAAGAAGAAAAAATCTCTATGCGGAATGCAGTCAAACACGCGAGCATGCTCTCACAGCCATCGACATATTTATCTTACTTGAGCCCAGTGACAGTTGTCTCCACAACCATTTCATTTCGCAGGCCGCCTCGAAAAAAAAGAAGGCAAAAAAATTAATAAATAAATGCGAGATGAGGGGGGGGGAGGAGGAGGAGAGGAGGGGTGTTGCATATATCCCCCAGTGGTGCCGTGAATCAGAAGGGATGGGTAAATAAATAAATGTGTTATGTATGACCAAGCGCACAGACAGGGCTGTGGGGCTACTTGCTGGTCCGGCCACGATGCACTCAGACAGGAGAATAAATCAGCGCACAATTAGGGCTCGTGATTTCATTTATGGTACCTAGGAGCGCTCCAGTGGCAGATTCTGGCAGATGTCATTTCTAGCCAATTGATTTTGCTGCTGTCCCGAGGCCCGAGCCGCCACGGCCCCCTTCTGTACGGATTACAAATGGATGGCAAACGCCAGCCAAGTGGCTGTCCAGGCAATTTCTGCATGATAGGAGCAGAATAATGTAAGTGACTACACTGGCGCCGTAGGAACAAAGGCGCACGCACGCAAACACACACACACACACACATACACAAACACGTGGAGCCGTAATCTTTGCGTAGTCACACGCATGCATGCGAGCTCACGGGCGCATATTTCGGTAAAATGTATTTGCAACGAATTTAGCCCCATGAAGATTCCTGATTCATTTTGAGTCAAATGTTGGTCACAAATTATTTGAAGGTCCATGTGTGTGCGGGTTTGTTCCGGCAAATCAGAACGCACTTTAAAACACCGTTCAGAGAGAGAGAGAGAGAGAGAGAGAGAGAGAGAGAGAGAGAGAGCACTACACTAAAATGGTTTCTAGGCCACCGTGAAATCCATCAACGGTTTTGGCTCTATGCGTGTGCGATGTTCTCACCCGATAGTCGCGTCACGCGGAAAAATTGCCGCCGCACAATCGAAGCGCACTGAGTGGTTTTTTTTTCTCCATCTGAATCATCTGGGGCCTGCTTGACCACTTGCAATGCAAATCCACAAAGTCATTTCAAAGCTGGAGTGAGTGAAAACCATGAAGCACCTCCTCAATCTGCCAACTGTATCACTCCGCTGCCTACCGACTCCATTTTGTGTCTCGCACTTCAATGCACCTGACAAGATTTTTTATAAATAAATAAATGAAACTATTTGGATGGTCCTCTGTGTATGTCTCAAGTTATGGTTTTTGGGGGCAATTTTATTTTGAACGATGACGATTTCTTCTCAATTATCCACATTTAAATCAAGGCAATGGCCTTATTGAAAAAATTGCTCTCTCCCAAAGGAGGCACTTCATGAGAGACTCAGCCGTGAACATCCAGAAACTGGGTGTCATTGTTTTAGCCAGTGTCCCTCCCTTGAACATAAAACCCGCAAATTGCTTCAAACAAGGTCAACAACCTAATTGATACAAACAGACAAGTGGCGCACACGCACACACTCACCAATCACAACGTTAACACTGACTACTTCATCCTCCTCTTGCTCTTTCCAACAGCCTCCGACTGCTTCTCCGTCTCGTGACTGCCGTGATTACGCCGCATCATTTCCGCAGATTTGTCAGCTGCGCCAGCGTCTCAAAGGTTTTTTTTTTTTCATAGGATTCATGAAACCAGCACGAGAGAGGTGGTAAACGCTGGCCCTGAAGGGCATGCACATGGTCAAAAACAGCGCTCAAAGGGTCTTCGGCACCCAGACCATGGCCCATTGGTTTTTGAGTGGATCAAAGGGTGCCCAGTAACCATTCCTTCCTCCATGAACATAACCACCACCAGCCCGGACTGTGGACAGAGGGCGGGAATTCATCCTCACGACACGCCAAATTCTTACTCCTCACCATCTGCAGCCTCAGCAAAAACACGGATTCATTCAATCAGGCTAAATTCAAGTGTCCCCTCCATCTATCAATTCATCCAACCGTGTATTTATCAATGTATCCCTCTATCTGCAGTGGAAATAAATGATATTAGGAACAAAGAGAGAGGAAAATGCTCATTTCTAAATCTTTAGCTGAATAGGACTTTAGATGCTCCTTGTTACGCCATAGAAATGTCAAACATAGATGTAACAAAAATGAAAAAATGGAGACCATGGAATAGGGGTTTACATTTTCTCAGTAAGCTAGTTGATACTAAGACACCCCTGCTTCCTGAGTGAAAAAGAACATTCACAGCCCATTTGCGTTATTATTTGAAATAATATGGTTAATAATAAATGGTTATGCTTTGCATTTACAGTTTTGCTGCGAGACCCCCATCCCTGGAACCTCCTGGCTGTTTAGTAGCAAACACCTGCGGGCACCGGGCTTTGACTGTCATTTTTCATCCGGCCCGCATGAAAGGAAATGAAAGCTGCCCCTACTCCGAGGCAGGTCCTTCCAGGGGGCGACCCCTTAGCTGAATGATGTCTAAAAGAGAGGAGGAAACGGAAATATATAGGTCCAGGAAAAAAGAAATAAAAAACTTCCCCTTCTTTACAGAGCGAGGGGCAAAATAAGAGGTCGCCACATCCGCGATCCCAGTCTGGCCCAGGCGGCCACGCACACCTGGATTCACCCAGAGATGACCACAACACAGACGTCAACACAACAGACACCATGTCTTACCCTCTTAAATATCTTGTTGTCATTTTCAAAATGATCAGCGGAATCAATTTGAAAATAAATACTTAGGTCAAAATATTTGTAAAGCCATTTTCAATGGAATTGAGTTGAAAAAAAAAATGGTGCAACAACATCTGGCTACAAAGGTAACAGGTTTGTTAAATGACCACATTATCAGAAAGAGAGAGGTGGCCTGACCTCACATTAACTTATATATGGATCATGGCTGGTGGATTAGTAGTTAGTGGCTCTACCAGATCCTTCTTGATTAGTGCCGTGTTCAAGAGACACTTAGAAGGTGACAGTCTTTCTCATTAAAGACTGTTTAACACCAAAGGTCAAGCGTGGCTAAGTGGTGGGGATCAGAAAAGCTTCCCCACTGACATGTCTGTGTTATTTTTAACCCTGAGCAAAGTGTCCCCTACTTAATTGTATGTTCTAATAACCGGGCAATCCAATGCTGGTTCAGTCCCGTCTCATCCCTTTTTTTTTTGCTCCACAGCAGTCAACATAATTAGCGCAATTAGTTTGACAGCGGAGTCCTTTGACCAGATCAATACGAACAAAGGATCTGCTGCAAAATTCTACAATATTGTTAAATCAACTTTGGACTGAACGGACGGATTACTGAGTTAATAAAATATATATCGTCATTATTGCTGTAAGTATGCATGAGCAAATTCTCATGTGTTCATCATCAACATCGAATGCTTTTTTTTTTTTGTTCTTGGAGACATAATTTGCAGAGCTTTCTTTTTTTTTTTTTTTTTCAATCCCCGGAGATGCTTCTGGCAAAGTTGTTGAAACAGCGTTTCCTCGTGTATCGATTAGAAGTAAAATCACAGAAGAAAGGCCTCATCGTGGGCAGTTTAAATTAAAATACTCAAATTGGCACAAATTTAAGTCATTTCCACCCTGAGGTCCATCCCAACCTTCATCAACCCTTGTGTATTTAATCCTGAAGGATCCTACCCTCATATCACAGTAACCTGTATTCTGAGGTGGGATTTTTGCCAAGCATAAAAATATATATATATTTTTTTTTTCATGTTTCTTTTTCATGTGCATGGGCCCGCCGGTGTGTAGGTCCCTTGGGTGCACACCCAGGAAACCCAGAGACATGTGCAAGCTTGATCTTTTCTCAACATACATCACCGAGCCTGTTCACACACACACCCAGTGTACTGCTAAAATGTTGTGCCACATCGGATGTCACAGTGTAACCATCTTTCCTATTCATAACTAAAAATATGTGCTAATGGTAGGATCTTCGTAAAAGAAAAAAGATTTTCTGTGTTAACAGTATCGGGACATTTTAAAGGATCTACATCTGCCAAATCTGAATAGAGATTTTATTGCATGTTTATACCTGACATGACTGGAAGGCAAATCACAGTTTTTGAGCTAAACTCCACTGTGCTTATATTTTACGTTTTCTCCCGTACTTGTTCTCTTTTGACACAACATCAAAAGTATTCCTCTTGTGTGGACTCTCTGCCCTGACACTGCTGCTTCTCTCCATTTAAAGCTGAAAAAGCAGAAAAATAAAGCAGCTGATATGGTGTGTTTTTTTTTAAACCAGCCCAGCTTTGGTCAACTCTGCATAGACTTCCAGCTAAACTCATTAAAAGCCATATGTCCCTTTTTTTTCATTTCTTATTAAACACAACGCCTGTGATGACTGATACTGGGGGGGGGGGGGGAAATGTATATGTTTTTTACTTCATAGCACTATGCCTCCAATGCAAGAGAGGAGCGACTGTAGAAAACAAAGAGATTGAGAATGCAGAGAGGAGGAATCCTGCTGAGTATATGGATCTATCAGAGAGAGAGAGAGAGAGAGAGGATGGGGGGGGGGGGGGGGGGGGTGTCAGAAATGGGGTTGTGGGTTTAATAATGTACACAGGGCAGCATCCGTGGTCAGTCGCACAGGGGAGTGACATTTGGAACTGGAGGGGGGGGTGGGTAGATGAGGTTAACAACTCGCCAGGGTTCTGTCCACAGCAGGGGGATGAAGCCATGAGCTTTTCTGCTGGCTGGGTCAAGAACCCATACTGGGCCGCCCTGGGTGGGTGCTGAGGTATTTTTCATCAGCCCGGTGACATTATGTCCATGTGTGTGTTAACAGCAACAGCGCATTCCTCTAAAAACGTTTTTTGAAGGCCTTTATGAGGGGCCGTAGGAATAATTTTGTCTATAGTAATAGTTATAAATGTCATAAGAAAGAAGAGATTTTTTTTTTTTTTTTTACTTTTAAAATCATCTTTTCCCAACTTTCCACTCCTGAAATTCCTGATTAGTCATTCACGAAAAACAAGTCATACTTAATTGTTCATGTGGGACTGAGTGGCGTCAAGTACTGCAGCTTAACCGAATACACCTCTCCCTCCTTTAACCTAATTAATTTTATTAATGAATAAAAAGTAATAATTTACTCATAACAGTCCCAATTAACTTGTCAATTTCAAGTTAGAGATATTGCTTGTGTTGCATGTTTGTTGGGAGCTAATTGGCAAAAGACATTTCAACAATGAAACCAGATAAATGTATGAACAGAAGACAGAGTTGTCATAGTAATGGACAACAAATGAAGCCAGGCCCTCATTGGCATGTGGAACATTAGCGAGCGAGTCCATGCTGCAGAGCAAAAAACCCTGCTGGGGAAAATTAGTCCTGAGATGAAATACACAATGTATTTAATTACATAATTATGAATGCAATTCTGTATGCCTTTTTACCAGAGTACATTTTGATTTCATTCATCTAAATTCCTATAAATGTCAGAATCTGCCCGAAATACACAAACTGTATATAAGCAATACTGCACCACAAAATGTACTGTAATTTACACATCTTTAATTTAAGACATTTTCAACTATATTTAGATAAATTGTTGGCATTTATCAAAAGTTACAGCACAATTAGATTAGTTATTCTTGCACCTATATTGGAATTCCCCAAGAATAAAAATGTATGAATAAAGCAAAGAAATGTTGTTTTGTTTTTTTTTTGATTATGAGTAAAAATTTGATGTATATTGAATACAAGTGAGTTATTTATTTAAATTCATGGAAACAGCGCTTTATTAAGGTTATCCCTAAGTGGTGCCGCTTGTGACAAAACCAGCTGGTGTGGATGATGAGGGGCACGGCAGCTTGTACAGCTGCACAGCCATTGTCATTGCAACAGAAATGAGTTAAAACTGACAGATTTATTCAGTCATCACATTGTGGTGAATTCCAAACCCATGAGTTAGTGGTTGGTTAAATGTGTGTGTGTGTGTGTGTGTGTGTGTGTGTGTGTATGGGGCGGGGGTAAAGTGGGTCATCTGGTTTACCATAATTTGAACATTTGCTGGCTAACAAACAGACACGAGGCCGGGTGCATCAGCGTTTAAATGATCGTAATCCCATCGTGTAAGCACTAGGTACAGTTGTGTTACCGCAGGAGGGGAGGTTGTGGGTTTTAGGAAGGAAATTCATAGACAGGCAGCGGCGGAGTGTCCTCGGTGTGCTCCACCACCTGACAGTCTCCTCTTCCAAAGGCCTCAACAACAACAACTATGATGATACATTTCCTGCGGGGCCCGTGCGCCGCTTCAAGCTGCTGAGGCTACAAAAAAAAAAAATCTACAGGTATATTGAATATGTGACCAGAAAACAGATGGGACTCTTTGACCTTCAAAGAAAATCAACAGCGCAATGATGAACTGTGCATCTGGCAGCTCGGCATCGACCCGGAGCGTTCCAACTGCCCTTCCCAAAATAGTCCCAACAATATGTAAGGACAAGGCTTGGTTATTTCAGCGCTACACAACGCTACGCAACTAACACTACGCCAGTGGCCCCAAGCCAGCACTGATTTGTTAAGACAATTATATGGCAAACCGAATGGGAATAAATATTATTGTGATCCCAGAAAGGCCCTCGGTGGCTCCTGCGTGCTACCACCAGAACCCCTTTAATGGAAGCTTATCAAGCGAATGCCCTGCAAGGATTCTGGGTAATATAGCTGTTTGGTCGCAGTCGGTTATTGTGTTTAATAAATGTGGCGGAATATTAACTCATCTTTTGATCTCACTTTCATTAGGGCAACCCCGAGTGAAGTGGATTCTTCTCAACACCCCCTCTGCCCCCCGCCCCCCTCCCCTCCCGCACAAACACACACGCACGCACACACACACAACCCGGCATCGACCGCACACGAGGGAAATGAACAAGGACAAAAAAATGCTCTTATTTAAAGATAACTGGTAAACTGCTTTAATTAGGCCTTGTTTTTCAAAGTACCCCACTTTTGTTGGGGAGGGATGTTATTATGTTCTCTCTCTGTACTGCTTGCCAGGCGGCGTTTCCAACTCTATGTACACAAACACAAGATCAGAACACATTTTTTGTTGTTGTCGTTGTGTTTTTTTCTTTTCTTTTTACACTGTGCCAAATTTGCTCAGTAGTATTTTGAAGCGTGTCATGTAGGACAGCATCGCTGCTGCCGTTGGGAGTACTATTTCATTCAGTGATGACATGGACCCAATTATTGGGTCTTCCACACAAGCTCAAATGCTTCCCAGCCCACCTATGCCTCATCATAAACAAGCCACAGCACCAATACTTCCTGGAAGATCAATGATTTTTCCCTGCGGGCCAATAACACACCACATTGTTGGTTACATTTTGATTACTGACACACAATGTGTGTATCGCCTCGGCGTCACATATATCTCCAACACACACCTACGCCATTTGTGGGTGTGTGTGTGTGTACAGGACAGAAAACCGGTCTGTCAGCTCATATCCTGTCACATCAACAGCTCTCTCAGCCATACATGAAGCGTGTCGATTTTTGATTAGTCAGTTACATTGCTGTGATTCCACTGTCACAGCTACAGCGCGTTACATTGTCCATCAAAGCAATTTAAGGACACATTTAGGTCATAACTAATCAACTTTTATTCTCCCGCTTCATTATATTACACCCATAGCTCATAAACAAAGGACGGAATACATTTTCACCTGTTCACTCCCCCCCCATTGGGTGAGCATAATGCCTACTAATTATGTTTGCTCATCTATAAGCCTTAATTATGTTGGGAGCTGATAATTAGCTGGGCAAGAATAGTTGCACATGTTTTCTTGGCTATCAACCTGGCAGTAATAACGGTTACTCCCGTCTCCAAGGAGAGCCAGGGTTTTTTTCCGTGGAAAAACACTTTTAAGTGCATTAGCACAGAATAACAATATTACGGCTTTCTCTCTTTCTTTTTTTTTTTTTTTCTTTTTTTTTTTTTTGAATTGTGTATTATAGGACACAATAATAAGCACAATATAATCGAAAAAAGACAGCGCTGCGCGGCGCGTGGCAGTGCAAATAGTATTAGAAATTATGCAAATATTTTGTCAGAAATCACTGGCTCAATACACACAAACAATGAGAGGGCATAAAGGAGAAATCGAAGCAAAGAGTGGTGTCTGAAAACTCAAAACTAGCTCCAGATAAGAAATGATTCACATCTGATGATTCTGTACTGAACGATAGGGTATATTTACTGACAAAGTTCATATGTCAAAACTACAGTATGGTAAATATGACAGAAAGACTTGTTGGGAGCTGATAATTAGCTGGGCAAGAATAGTTGCACATGTTTTCTTGGCTATCAACCTGGCAGTAATAACGGTTACTCCCGTCTCCAAGGAGAGCCAGGGTTTTTTTCCGTGGAAAAACACTTTTAAGTGCATTAGCACAGAATAACAATATTACGGCTTTCTCTCTTTCTTTTTTTTTTTTTGAATTGTGTATTATAGGACACAATAATAAGCACAATATAATCGAAAAAAGACAGCACTGCGCGGCGCGTGGCAGTGCAAATAGTATTAGAAATTATGCAAATATTTTGTCAGAAATCACTGGCTCAATACACACAAACAATGAGAGGGCATAAAGGAGAAATCGAAGCAAAGAGTGGTGTCTGAAAACTCAAAACTAGCTCCAGATAAGAAATGATTCACATCTGATGATTCTGTACTGAACGATGGGGTATATTTACTGACAAAGTTCATATGTCAAAACTACAGTATGGTAAATATGACAGAAAGACTGTGGGGACAGCTGATAAAAAAATATATATATAAACATAAATTTCAGCTCTGTGATCATTTTTCCTTGGTGACTATCGGCTCCAGACCATCGGAAAACACATATCGTGTAATAAAATGCCTGAGGTGAAGAATCTCACAAGACTTCTGAATATGAATTCTCACCAATAAATATATTAAATATACACCTAAGGCTTTCTGATTTTACAACACGTTTCCACAATACGTTTTTTTTTTTCAGTGCAGTACATACATTGTACTGTTTTATTTGCTCTCCAAAAAAGCACCTCTCGTCTCCTCTGACGGCCCTTGTATTAAAAAAAAAAAAAAAAGAAACCAAAAAAAAACCACACAAAGATATTCGCGAATGGAGTTAATCGCTGCCTTAAGTGTCCTTTCATGTTTGTGTATAAGATGCCACGCCGGTGGGAGCACCCAGCGTTCAGATATGCTCTGTGAAGTCCCTGTCCTTCCTTCGGGAGGCCGCAGCTGAGTGAAGTGGCGCGGGTTCTCGAGTGGCTGCACGCGCTCACACTTTTCAGCGCCATCTATAATGCATCTGCAGATTAAAATTGAAGGCTCACTTGAGAACCTGCGAGAGTTAGTGCGCATACCTTGGCACACACACACACACGTTACTGCACACAGAAACACAACCGTCACCAGCTGTCATCCTGACCCTGACGCACGCACTCGCGCACGCACGCACACACACACACACACACACACACACGCGCACACACACACACACACTCATCTGTCCCTCAGACAGATGAACATTGACACCATCATATATACAGCACACAGTCTACAGAGTGGCATTTGCCCCTGGTCCCCTGCTGCACATGGCTCCCTGGCAAAAAGCAGACTCCCCCGGGGTCGGCGCCCACGGGACGAGTCCCAGCTCTGCAGCTCAGATGGAGGTCATTATGGACGGGGGTGAGATGGGTGGGCCGGCCGAGAGAGACACACAACTAAAAGAAAAAAAAAAAAAAAAAAAAAAAAGGATACACAACAGAAATGCCAGCAGACCACACTGGCAAATGAAATGACACAAATAAAAATGTCATGGCCAGTTGGTGCCCCCCGCCGCAATCCGTTTCCCCTCTTTTGTTTAACTTCGAACATCGGTGCACCTGCAGAAATATGATAGCGTGCTGCGTTCAGTCCCACTGAGCGGAGTACGAGAAAACAAGTAAAGGTCAGACAAACTGATCGAAACAACCCCAAAAACTCAGCGGGGGCTTGATTGTGTTGCCGTGGACTTCCCTGTTAGCTTCTGTTGTTATTCTCTCTCACACTTTTGCTTTTTTTTGTTGTTTTTTTTTTGTTCACAGGGTTAATGCCAAAATGACTAAAGCAAGAAAAGTCTGGTCCTTTGGCTCTGCCCGTAGAGATTTCACTCAAACTATGAGATTATCGCCTCCAGTGCAGCTCTGCCGCTGAAAAGAAAATGTTTGTTGAACTAAAGCCCCAATTTGCCTCATGTTGCTCATTACACTGCAGCTACATGGTGATGATGATGCTGTTGAACATGGCGTTACTCGGGGTAAAAATGTCTGCTAATTACCTAAGATGTAAAAATGTAAATGTAATGGTGTTAGTGGTATTCCGAAGGCCCAGGGGCTGGAAAGGAAAAATAAAAAAGAAAAAAAGGGAGGGACGGGTTCATATTTGTTTGCATTTTAGCAATTGTGTTCGGCCATCTGTCCAGGTGCCTTTTCTTTATAATCCTCTTCCACATGGTGACACACGCACACTTAACAAACACTACACATCGTGTTTGATTTAGCTTTGCTTCTATTTAACGCGACCTAAAGGAATAAATTGTGAAAAGCTCTTTTCCAGATGCATAAGCAAAAGCCATCATTTACCCAAAGGATTGGTGTGTGTGTGTGGGTGTGTGCGCGTGACTGTGTGTGTGTGTGTGTGTGTGTGTGTGTGTGTGTGTGTGCGTGACTGTGAGTGTGAGCGTGTGCGCGTGTGTGTGTGTATGTGACTGTGAGTGTGAGCGTGTGCGTGTGATTGTGCGTGTGTGTGTGTGTGATTGTGAGCGTGTGCGTGTGCGTGTGATTGTGCATGTGTGTGTGTGTGTGTGTGTGTGTGTGTGTGTGTGTGTGTGTGAATCAATTCAGCCGCTTCTGGTTCAGGGTGCCGCCATTGACGGAACAGAATAGAGCAGTTGTCCATGTAAAACTTGCACTTTTCCAAAGCACACATTTTTTTTGGGGGGGGGGGGAATTATTTTTTAATTGTCCATAAGAGCCGTACATGGGGAAGTTAGACCGCTTGTGATTTCTTTGTCAAAAGCCTAAAATGTATTTTGCCAAACATTGGCAGAATTTCTGCAATTATATGATTCACCATAATTGAAGATGTACAACAATCCCTCAAACATGAAGTATCAATATTAAGCCAAGTCCAATTATTATTATTTTTTCAGCCCAATGATACCAATCATAAAATCCCCCTAAACCATATCCTCTCAAATCTGAGAAACTCACTCCACTCCTAACCCAAACCAGGTATATGCTTTAACCCAGCCTTTGACAGCACATATATGAAGGAGGAGTATGTACTATAAACAATAAACGATGTACTATCAACCAACAAAACCATGTCGAAGATGAAAGACAAAAACAGTAGTCGAGTGAGTCGTCCCGAGTCCAAATCGGAAATATTCAAAGACGAAGGATTCTGTTTGTCTACGGTCCAAATGAAACGGGAAGCCCCGGTGCACCAGCTGGGTGTGCGTCAGTAACAGGTGAGCCAACAGTATCAGGCGCGGATGATACCGTGAGGATATGGATGTCAATGTTACTTCAGCTGTCTTGAATATTGACTTCAGACTGTGAGCTATCACAATATTTTCCCACAATGTTACCTAACTGTTGACGGACTGCCAGTCGGGATATTTCAAGCAGTTGCCTCATCAATAAATACAGTATATATAGATATATATATTTATTTATTTGTGTTTTTTGTGTGGCTGATAACTGGTCAGCTGGTGGAGCGTATTTACACATCGTGTCAGGCAGACACAAATGGATTGTAGATATTTGTGCCACAGTTAACTATAAGTCTCTCATTGTTTTGTTTTTTATGTTCAACCTTTTTTTTCCCACCAAATGCAATGGTAAGAATTTACTTTTTATAAAAAAAAAATTATACAAATATTGTTCATGCATAAATATTACAATCAATTACTGGCACGGAACAACAACAGAGCCATCATGAACGTACCGAGGACGACCCGGGCGCCTTCCCTCCCCGTGACAAGTCAAATTGCCCGTTGTGCAAAATGCCCAACTTTGTGTAGCTAATGTTAACCTCCAGCATCTAGTGTTTTTTTGTTGTTGTTGTTTTTGTGCAGACAAGTCACATTCTACAAAAAAAAAAAAATGTTGGAAACAAACAGCGGTGACAGCTCCTGAAAGATGCTGCTCCGCAGTGGGAGCCCTGGCAGCGATGAATCGCTGTGCTCCACCAAAGTCGTGGAATAACAGCTGTATTTGCAAAAGGACGTAGAAAGTCGACACTGGGTGCGGAATCTGTCATCTGTCCACCACACTCCCACATGGGGCGTAAGATCGAAAGATTAAAAGTCATAAAACATTTTTAAAAACATGCACAAACAACTATGGTATTAAAACAGCTCAAAATCAAGTGCCAGTGAGACTCAAACTTCAGGCAACAGCTAAGATGTCAAAGCTCCTCACATGGGAGCGGGGGGGACAGCTGTTCTCTGCCCACACAACTACACAAACACACACACGCAACTACACACAGACACGCTCACTTATCCAAAGAAGGCCCTGAAGCCACCGCCCGCCACCGAGCCTCCAACAACAGACAATAAACCAATGGCACCGTTCCTGCCGTTCCACTTTTGAACGTGCGGTCGGCGTGCCAAGATTAGGCGCGCGCGCGCACACACACACACACACACACACACCTCCGCTGACGTGACGTATTAAAAGTCAGAGCTTCTTTGATCAGTGGGATCAGACCTCGGAGGGGAACGTGATTAAAAGTGACATTCCGAATGGCGAAGAAGAAGTCTGGCAGCGGGGCGGATTCTCCACGCAGCGTGAAGTCGTAAGCCCATGAAAGACACACACCAGTGAGTCAAACCACGTAGCCCAGACCCACTATTATAATACACAACTCGCTCTCTTTCTCCCTCCGTCTCTCACACTCTATGCCCTCACTCCTTTTTCTCTGTTACACGTGTTTTTTTTCGTTTTTTTTTTTTTCCCCATTCTCCTGTTCTTTTCTTTTTTCGTTTTTTTCCCCGCTTGAATGTGTGCTTTGCTGGGTGACTTTCAAAGCGACTTGTTCCACTTTCTTACATTTATGCTAATTAGAAGGCAAATATGGATGTACCCATTTTTTTTAAGCCGGCTTTTTTTTTTCTTCTTTTTTTTATGGGGTTATGAGGGTTGTAGAGGGATGAATGGCGGCGTATGGATGAACCCTAGCCTGGCCACTCGGAAAGCATCAGAGTTTTGGAAGGACTTCCAGGGAGGACCAACATGTTCCCTCTCATCTCGACCGCATAACATTTCACATTTTTTATTTTATTTTTTTTATTTTTTTTTTAACTCCCTTTCTTATTGCTTCTATTGCACACTGTAAGCCCACGGAGAGCCTTTGAAGGGGTCTGTATGTGCCCAGCCTGAACGGTGGGCTCTTTTACAGTGGCTGCGGTTCAATGTGGGCACGCCGGACTAATCTCTGGTCACAAAGGAGCACGCGGCAGATGTTTGAAAAGGGCTGAATGAGCCGCAAAGACCGCAAATGATCAAAGGAGTCACCCAGGCCTCTTCTAGACACACACTTACCTCATAGATGACTGTTTCTTATTATTAATCATTTACATATACTTCCATATTTCTTTATTTTTCCCCATCCATTATGACGTAGAGAAATATTATTTTTGCATATTGTCGCTACCCGCTTAAATACACATTTAGGCTCCAATGTATTTGTTGGAGTTTTCTTTGGACTACCACACAGCATAGACACGGCGATGGGAGATACGGTGGAAACGGCGTGGGTGGCACATACCTCGTTTCTCAATGGGAGCGTTGGACGGCGGTGGCGCTGTGATCTGGGTAGTCGGACGGCTCCATGTTCCCGGCCTTTGGTTATTTTTTGGGTGACGCGCCTCGTCATTGACCTGCAGAGAGGAAACATGGTGTTCAGAGGCGGCAGCAGCCACAGAGGAGAAGTAGAACAGAGACGGACGGCGGAGGTGGAGACCAGAGGTGGCGGAACAGAGGGGCCGTTCCGGGATGGACACGAAATGATGGTCAGAGAGCTGCAGGGCCGTGACTGTTACACCGTGTGTGGCACGGGGTTTAAACGTTGTAACTTGGAGGACTACAATCCCTGATCTGCTCGTTAGACCAGATCAGGCGCAGAAGGTCCACTGAGCGTGGACAGCCACCTCAGATGAGCTCTGAATGTAAGTCACCTCGCTGTGAAATGTCTTGCACTTAAATAATACATTATAAGAGCAATATAGTATGAAAATAAAACTAATAATTATATATTGTTCGATTTGTCAATGGACTGTATGTTTGCGAAGTAAACAACTGGTAAAAAAAAAGGTTTTCTTACGTGTCCTTGAAGCCTCTGGCAGCTGCACCCTCTTCTTTGTGTCTTTGCGCTGCAAAAATAAATGTCAAGATTAATAGAACAGACACACAAATACGATAAAAGCTAGACACAATTAAAACTGCACAACTTAACTATTAATGACACATTGTCCTAGCTTAAGTAGCTTTGAACAAGAACCATAGCCTCGGTAAAAGCTGGATAGGCCATTGCAAATTGACAAATCCCCGGCCAATTTTTCCATAAATATATTTCTCTCCTCTTTAATGATGGACAAAACATATGGAGCAATTAAGAGGGGAGAAACAGAGGAGCATTATGGGATGCATTTGATCTCAAAGGATTTTAGGCTCTCCTCCAAACTGTCAAAACAACTGCAGAAGTATGGCCAACACTTTAGCCTGAGTGCGACTCATGCGGCATTACTGATGCAAGATTGCGCGCCGCGTTCGATGCCAATACTCAAGTGTGTGATTGAAGAAGGTCAACAAAAATATTAAGTGCAGAGCACAGCCTGTCGCACACGAGCGCACAAGCGGACACACACACACGCAGTGATATTTGATGCCATGCCCAGAAAATCTACCAGGTTTGCTCCGCAGTCCCTCCACGGTTTTTTCTGAAACTATCATTATTACTTATTTCTACTATGATAATTGCAATAAATACTTGATATTGAAATTGTCTCATCTCGGAATCCGTCTACAAAAAGGCCATTATATCTGCAGATAGGATGAAAACTAAAAGGGAATAGAATAGTCTCACCACTCGGTGAACAGGGTGCCATCTCTCCTTTGTAAAAGTTTCCCCGCTGTGTCCTGCACACTCTGAGTCTTACTTGGAATAACGAGGCGTTCACAATTCAATATGGAGTCCGTAGGAGACTATTAAAAATACATTTGCTAAGCCAAGGAATACAGTTTGGAACACATCTATTCATTAGGACGTCTAATGTGACATATAATGGTATAGACTAGAAATGGGGCCATCTCAGGGCAAAAGAAGTTAAAGGGCCCCAGCAGATTTCACATTTATATATAAATATATATATATATATATATATATATATATATATATATATACATTTGAATGTATATATGAAGTCAAAAGACGCTAGTTTCTTGTTGGTAAAGCTCCTCTTGTGTGTGTTAACAATATGAAACACCGCAAAAAAGTACTTCAAGAAAAGATCAGCAGTGGGTCTGTCAGGTTGCACTAGGCGGGGTTTCTTTTGCTGTAGAAACTCACATGCTCACCACAACAATGCTAAATACTGTGTGTAATGTGTGTGTAATTAATTCTTGCAGAATGCAGTTATTTTTCTGGATTTATATGGATGGAAGTTTATATATTTTTAGCTTTATTTGAGCATTCTCATGGAGTCAGGATTTGAAGATTAATGGTCAGCGTCACGCTTCACACTTCATTTGTGCACAGAATCCGTATTTCCTGCTTTCTGCAATGTGAAAATGGCTTTTCTTTGAAATGGCTAATTGTATTTTGGAATAAATGGTTTTGTATTCAAAAAATATATTTCCAGGCTCCCTGCTCAATAGGAGATAATATTAGATGGCCTAATTAAATTCTATTGCTGGCCTCAGTGCTTAACACCCAAAACAAAGGAGTCGGATTTTGCTCCAAAATTGAATAATAAATACAATAATAAATCAATAAAAATGATGAATACATTCAGAAACCCATTTTATTTTCTGATGGGCAGCCACCACTCGTCAGTGTCAAACTGGCAGAACTTCAAGCAGCCAAACGCTGCCACGTTTGTTCAAAATTGTTAGCCTTCATTTCACCCGACCGCATTTTATAAGCAACAATGCAAAACTCTGTGACATGTTTTGCTCGGTTGTCACAACCACTTCGGTCCTCTCCATGCCAGGCTCTCAACACTCCTGACTTTCTGTAAAGTGACTCTGTATTTTATACGAGCTCATTCTGGTTCTAAGTCTTTTCACCATATGCCTATGAGTGCCGTTTGGCTGTGCAGTTAATCACGGTGAGTGACAGTCCGTTGACACGGCAAAACATACCGTAGGTGATCCGTCAAGCAAGTTTTCCGTTGCACTCGCTCTCATGTAATCTTTGTGTGACGTTATAGATTTGAACAATAAGCCTTGCGGATCATGTGGATACACAAGCAGCTGGAGTGTGCCCCAACGTGTTTTCACCCGAGATGGCTGAATGTTTTTTTATTTTTTTTTAATATCATTTCTTCCTATGCAGTTTCTTTCTCACCATGAGGTTGACATTTAAGATGGATATGGAAATGTCTTACTGACTGCATGGATGGCTATGACATATGTTTATGGCATTTATGATCCCCACAGGTTAAATCCTTATTTCTATGGTGATCGTCGTGACACTTTTCAGTTTGTCCAGTTTTTTACAAAAACATGCACAAGCAGAAAAAAAAACAGGATCACAGAGCTGAGAGAGTGGCCTTGTTCGTACTCTTATCAATAAATCTAATCTTTATGACCCAGGTGTTAGATGTGCATGCCAAAACGTGCTTGACTGCAGCACTGAAACACACAGGTCAACAGAAGAGGTGACACATAACGATTTCAGTTTATCATCATCATCATCATCCTCATTACCGTCATCATCGGTTTACAGTACCGTAAACACAGTCATTAATACTTTTAAGCTCGCAAACATATCAGCCAACAGAATCGTCCAACCATGGCCTGAAATATTTAACGAGTGCTAACAAGTTGCATTGTTGCCTTTCTGTGCACCCCATGTTACTAAAAAACAATTTAACCGACTGGATCCATCAAAACATTCAGCTCTTTACGTTTATCCATCAAAAGGCCGAGGGTGAGTCAACCCTCGGTCCTTCCATTTCAATTAAGGCAACAGATGTTATCTGTCACCGAGGCAATTTCAGTAACAATGGGTTTAACATGGTGTGTCTGCCACTGTGAGAACACAAAGGTCAAGACCAACTTGATTTAAACAAGAGGGACATTTTTAAGTCATTCTCTTCCACACATGCACAATTTAAAACACCTTCACTGGATCGCTATATGGTAAATACTCATGGCACAAACGTTTTGTTCACAGCGGTACTATTTCCTGCGGTGACCTGGGACTGAAAAGAATGATTTTGCTTTTTTTTTTTTTTTTTTTCTCAGTAACCCTGGCCATATCACACAACTTTTAAATCCTCCACAAATCTCAGCTCTTCTCATGCAGCCATTTTTTTTATTAATTTTTTGCATCTCCAAAGGCTAGACCAAAATCAAAAGGTCGTTAGGGCTTTCCCTCGGGGGTCCTTAATGGCGAGAGGAGGAGATCAGTGAGGAGATCAAGAGAATCAGATCAGTACGTTTTCGGAGGGTCAATAGGGGCAATCAGTACTGACCCACGAGGACAAAAAAAAAATAAAAATCTTCATCTCCAAAGGATTCTGATCAATACAACTCAGCAGTTTCTGGACCAGGTGCAGGAATTTATGACTTTGCACAAATCAGCCACGACACATTTCAGCAGTGATGAAGCATTATTGCAGCATTTATCATGGTAACATTCATTTCCTCTGTGCAAGACATTTTAGTCGTATCGCTGCCCTAATTAGCTATCTTACTCTTCAGCGCTGTGAAATATTAATGCGTGTTAATACCGTTTGTATTAATGTGTGGGCTGATATACGGCATGACCCTGAATGCTGGGCATTACGCGTAGAAAGGGAATGAATGGATGTTGGATATTATGAATGGCTATAAGGAATAATTGAGGGTTATTATAAACTAATATAGAGATTTATTGCTGCTCATTTAGTTTCACACATTTCAGAAGCATCATTATGAATTGGAAAAAAAAAAAAAACATGTCGAAAAACCAAAAAAAAAAAAAAAAGGAGCTTACAATAATAAAAATAATGATAATGATGTTAGTTGAGAAAAGATGTTGAAGGCCCTCATTCAGTATTGATGGGGATCTGGTCAGTGTAATAATTGATGGCTGACCTCCCGGTTGAGGGAGGCAGTGCCTGTCTGTGATGAAATGGACTGTTGGAATAAATTAACTGTGATATATATATGTGTGTGTGTGTGTGTGTGTGTGTGTGTGTGTGTGTGTGTGTGTGTGTGTGTGTGTGTGTGTGTGTGTGTGTGTGTGTGTGTGTGTATTTTATCAAAGAACACTTATTTCAAACAGTTCTTTCAGGCGAAAATGCTTAGTTATTCATTTATGAAAAATATAAAGTCCAACCAAATGATGGGCCTGGTGGGCTGTTCTTTACATGATACAGTGACAGTGTAGAGGAACATTATGTTATGGCAAAACATACCAGAGTCTCTATAGCACAATGTACAGTATTTGCGTGATTCATTATGGTTCTATGTACCTCATGTGCCTACACTGTTTCTTCTGTCTGTTTTGAACACCGTAGTGTAAGGTTCACATAAGATTACAAAACATTTTTAAAAATAAACCGTCTTTCTTTCACCTAATCAACTGTTGAATCATTTTTTCCGAGGTTTGAAAGCAACAGTATAATAATCAGATCTTTTATCCCTGAAGTCATGTTTCGAATAAAAAATCTATACAGTGTGGCCCAAAAGATCCTTTCCTCATCGTCCAGGCTGGAAAACTTGGACCAGCAACCACACATAACTTCTGTAATTGCACATAAATGAGTTCAGAATATAATGGAATACAGAATATTATATTGTCTCTGCTGTGGCTGCCGGTTACTAATAAGTGACGGAAAATAGCCTATTCTCACTTAATATCCCTTCACGCCATGTCCTTATAATTTCTCATCAAAGGCTTTTAGTCAGCACATATTTTAGTCATTGTTTCTGTGAGCCAAATGGATGCGGTTTGCCGTGGGTCATTAGTACTTGTTATTGTATATTATGGGATGACATTTTTCGACAGAGGGGAGAGAGCCGTGAAGGCGGCGTTTCCTGTCTGCCCGCAGCGCATCTTACAGCGACGCAGGACTGCGATGAAAGGTCAGCGGTGGCCTAACTAAAGGAAAGGAAAACACACAAATGAAGTGTTACAGGCCGTGGGCTGTGTGACCACACACTGATTTAATAACAGTCTACCAGGCAAAGATTGGAAAAAAGTGTTATGGACGGACGAATCGAAGTTTGAGGTGTTTGGATCACACAGAAGAACATTTGTGAGACGCAGAACAACTGAAAAGATGCTGGAAGAGTGCCTGACGCCATCTGTCAAGCATGGTGGGGGTAACGTGATGGTCTGGGGTTGCTTTGGTGCTGGTAAGGTGGGAGATTTGTTCAGGGTAAAAGGGATTTTGAATAAGGAAGGCTATCACTCCATTTTGCAACGCCATGCCATACCCTGTGGACAGTGCTTGATTGGAGCCAATTTCATCCTACAACAGGACAATGACCCAAAGCACACCTCCAAATTGTGCAAGAACTATTTAGAGAAGAAGCAGGCAGCTGGTATTCTATCTGTAATGGAGTGGCCAGCTCAGTCACCAGATCTAAACCCTATTGAGCTGTTGTGGGAGCAGCTTGACCGTATGGTACGCAAGAAGTGCCCATCCAGCCAATCCAACTTGTGGGAGGGTCTTCTAAAAGCGTGGGGTGAAATTTCTCCAGATTACCTCAACAAATTAACAGCTCGAATGCCAAAGGTCTGCAATGCTGTAATTGCTGCAAATGGAGGATTCTTTGATGAAAGCAAAGTTTGAAAGAAAAAAAATATTATTTCAAATAAAATCATTATTTCTAACCTTGCCAATGTCTTGACTTTATTTTCTATTCATTTTACAACTCGTGGTGGTAAATAAAAGTGTGACTTTTCATGGAAAACACAAAATTCTCTGGGTGACCCCAAACTTTTGAACGGTAGTGTATATATATTGTTTTTAAGTTACAACTGTCATGAAAGCTTTAAGGGGAGATGTACACATCTGGTCAAGGAATATCTATTTTAAATTGAGCCTCCAGTGGTGGAAAGCAATCTGCTCACAGTAAAGTTTGAAAGTACTCTATACTTCTGCATTATACTTAATATGAAACACACAAAATGTGTGAAGAGGCGCTTTCAAACCAACAATATTTGCATTGGGAGACTCTTAGAGAGATAGGAATCCGTCGTCAACTACCAATTTCCTTGACATAAAAATAATAAAAATATACATAATGCATGTTTAAATACAAGTATTTAATTGTGTTCATTTAATGGAATATTTGTATCTAATGTTTATAAAAAAAACCGACTCATTATTAGTTTTCAGCCCCGGGCTACGCTGACGAGTCAGTTTATCAGATTTTGTGCAACTTTTTTGGATTTTTTTATATTTGCACTTGTACTGCTCAAAACCGAACGTTAAAATCTGACAGGGGGTTCTCCTGTAGATGGGATTTTAAAGCTCTTTCTCTTGTAATCTTGTCATTTAACATCGGTGCTCTAACTCCACTCCAGTCGACTCCACTCCAGATGTGAATACCTCCACCACCACCACGTCTGGTTTAATTTCATTAAATGGCGCGGCGTGCGGAAGCCTCTCAGCCCTCTTAACGGGCGGCACGCAGTAATGAACAGCTCTGTCCATCACGCTATACATGGAGCGCGCTGCTTTTAGAGCCTGGGTCTCTTAAGCATTGGGTAATTATGGACACCTGTTATTGAGTTAATTGCCCAATTAACTCATCCGTCATTAAAACAAAATAGGTCACCTAAATTAGCGCATATGCACGCCAGCCTATGGGAGGAGAGCAGCGTGCATAGGTGTTTTTTTTAGAATATGGACGAGTATGAGCGAAGTGTAAAGACACCATCCGTCTGCTGCTACAGTTTTTTATATATTTTTTTTATTGCAGAGTCCAGTCATTCAAATTAGAGTGCGCTCCCTGATGGCGCTCACGTCGTGCCGTGCAACTTGAGCCAGCTTCAGAGACTCTTTGTGCTCTCACCAGTGTAACCTTGATGGAAAATAAAAGGAATGAGGAGCGACTCTCTCACGCTCGGCCGGGCAACGTGACACTCTGTCAGGGAGTAAAATGGAGGCAGACAGCGTGCCCACGAGGAGGCGAGGCCCCTCGGTGCTCCAGCTAATTGTCATCCAAATTACACCGACCCCACACGCACACGTAGATCTGCCGCAGAAGGATTCCATCTGCGCTCGCTTTGGGATTCTTTGTGCGAGACGCAAACAATCGGTTGTGACGCAACAACAACTGCAGTGTCAGGCAAAATAAAAAAATAAAAAAACAACACAGACTGATTCCCGACAGACGTAATGTGCATTCCTTCTCGTTCAAGAAAACTTGACGTGATTAGAAGGAGCTGCTAGTGCTTTTTTTTTTCTTTTTCCAATTCCCCCTTGTGTTCAACAAGCAGAAAATGTATTTTCCTTTATCTAACGTTAATGTGACAAACAATGTGCCTTGTGTTCTCCGCCAAAGAACATCAAATGTCTCTTTTGATATAAATTGGGTGGCGTGAAAATTGCCGGGAGGATGGGAGTGTGAGTGGAGGGCGTCGGGAGGGGGCAGAGAGAGAGAGAGATGAGGATCCTTGAGGACTGTTTATCAGGGAAAGTTGTTTACACTTGACAAACTCATAATCATAATCATAATAATCATAATCTGCAAAGGGCATTCCTAAACTGTCTGCTGGAACTGATCCATGCCTGCGTTTGGACTCATCTGTTCTACAGTCACGCAGCTGTGGGTGGGACACTGATGTCTAAAGGAGGCAGACGTGAAATACAATCTAAATAAATCCATAACCTCAAAAGAAAACAACCAAAACATAATAAATACTTGGTAAACAAAAAAAAGAAAAAAACATTTATAACTGCATGCACAAATCTTCAGAGAGTTTCAGTTGGCAGCCCGATATTGTTGTCGAGCAATCACAGTCACACTTCCATTGTGTTGCCATCCGTGTCCCTCATTTGTGGTAATAACGAAACAGCTCCCCCCAGTGTGAGGAGGAGGACATTAAGGCCGATGAAGACGGATGAACTTAAATCCAGTTGAGTGAATCTGAAGCTTTGCCCATATATTATTTTTATATACTTATTTATTTATATATATATTTTTTTTTAAATATTTACCAGGGTATTAAAACACAATTTTGGATTAAGGTGTCCACATACGCCTCTGAATGTGTGTGAATATATTTAATTTCCAGGACTTAAGTTTCTTCCACAAGACTCAAGGCCAGCAGGTGTGTGGTGTGGACGAGAAAAAAAATAAAAATAAACGATACAGAAAGAGACTGAGCCCTGCTCGTCTCGTCTCAGGATTCCAGCGCTCCGTTTTTTTTTCTCCCAGGAGTTTTTCGGGGATTCTGGACTGAAGTCTGTTCTACATTTGTCAGATGGGCTGCACATCGTGCCAAGTTCCCCCCACACTGGATGCATCATCCCCTCAAATAATCACTATTGCTATTACAAAAAAAACAAAAAAAAAAATAGTATTCTCCTGACGGGGCCCTCTCGCTGCCAAAATGGGAGTTTTATAATGGAACCCAGCACAAAAAGCCTGTGGGAATAATACCTACTGTCGTATAAACATAATAGAAATTCATGTAGGAGGAATCCATGGTGCCATGTGAGAAACTATTGTATTGTAGGGGCCTAAGATAAAGATTTGTTTGAAATGAATGAATTAATAGTGCAACAATAGAATTTGCAGGATTTTACAGTCCTGCAATTGTACACAAGTATTAATATTCAATGTCATGTACACTGTATGGATCTCCGTAATTCTATGAATACATTAAATAAATAAATAACATTAATCCAGTTGCAAGCCGTGTGAGAATATGTTCCCCTATGCCTTCGCCTCCAAAAGCTTTCTTTTAACTTAAAAACAAAATACTCCATCATTCTTCCAAATCAAAATTTCCTTGGCTCCATGAGCACCACCCCCCAAAAAAATGAAATTAATTCACACCATTTTAATCTGGCTTCATGAAGCCGCAGAAGAAAAGGGAGAGAAAAAAAATCCCAGGTGTAATATAAAACCAAATGCATTAGTTGACGGGGCACTGATGAATGTCAAATCCATCACGCAGAGCCGAGTAGGGGGGGAATTGATCTCTTTCCATTTGGAGCATTTCTTTTTTTCTCCTCTCTCCTTCTTCTGCAGAGCCAGTCAGCAGCATTAGGCTCTGCTGCCTGCCCCCATTACAAATGCATCAGTATGCTCTGTAATACCATGTCCGCTTCTCCCAAACGCAGCCCACCAAAGTCAACTGAAGGTTGTCGGCGGCTCATGTAAATGAAAGTTGATTGTAATAGTTCTAAGTGGATTCCACCCACACCATCCTGTCACATTCGCTCATTGTTATCCCCAATCCCATCCCTCCCCCCCCCAACATGCCCCCCCCCCCACACACCCCCCTCACCCAATCAGCATTCACGGCGTAAATAATAAAAGTTGTGTCACTTCGCCAATTACCCAAACAGCTTATAACTTATTCATTGTGGTGTATCAACAACTTTGTGGTGCGCACAAAAGCCACAGCAAGTCAGACACCAGCTTTTGTTAATGAACTTGGAAGATTACCAGATCTGAAAATTAACTGACAGTGTTGCCGGTCCCCCTCCACCACCAGGCCACCATGCGTGACTCTCCTCGACTGTTTTTTTTTGTATTTTTCTGTTTAACCAGCGGAAACAATAAAAATAGAGATCGACGAGATATGTGAAAATGAAAATGTGTTGATTTGTTTACGGAAGTATTGTCTATTTCTGTTATTTCGGCTATAGTGTTGGTGTATCCAAAGGGAAACTGCGGATGGACTGTAACTCATCATAATACACAGGTGTCCTTCTCCTCAACAACCAATCAGCTTAGTTACTATAGAATCCAAAGGAAAACAGGCTTTGGCATATCATGCTCGTCTTTTCCCCCAACACGCTCCCTGGCCTCAGCTTCTGAATGAGGAGGCTCCAGGACAGTAATTGAAGATGTGTCACGTACATATGGCTCACAACATAACTGGACGCTCCAGCTCTCAAACAACAGCCGAAGTGCAATTTGAAGTCCATCAAAAAGAAAAAAACAACAATTCTCATCAAATGCCAACTGGACAGCCGTGAACTGGCCACGCTGGAGCTTAACCATGCAGCAGTTTAGGTGATTGAGTTAACGGCGCGGCACAGTTAATTTTTAGGGCCCCTGTGAAAATGATCTTCTGCTGCTGCCCGCATGGCCCTTGTAGCCATTTTCTGCCTGGCTGCTCTTAATACTGATCTGCACCCGCCTCGCTCATAGGCCACAGAGAGAGGGACCCGGGCAGCGTATATATTCCCCAGGTGGTCCCTGGGAAACCAAGAGATAGAGGCCTCGATTGATATCTTATATGGGAGAAATTGCAAAAATAAAAAATATGACACACTGCAGACAGTAAAAAGAAAATGATTCCAGCCAAAATCCAACTTTCCAAAAACCCAATCTCTAAAGTGACTTTGCATTTTCATGTGCCTTGAAATTTGCTGTGCGTAGTTGCTTGTGCAAAATATCGTACAAAATGAGTTACGTTGACTGAAGAGCGGACTGGTACACTCTTCAAACTTTTCATTTGAGGCAGGAGACAATAAATCAATGTGGTTATAGGACATCTGGATGGCTAATGGGATGGCTATTGTTGATTTATAATAAATAAATATCTCATTTTTTGAGATAGACATCAGGTGATGATTAAGTTTTTTAAATATAATGTCTCCAATGTCTGAATTTGCATTTTGCACAGCTGCCTAAAGGTCCCAATATCTATGTGCGGCACACATCTGCCCTCTTTCTCAAATTGATGTAGGTCTTTTGAGTATTTGGAAGATAATATGCAAATATGGGACCCAGTCTTGGCTGTGGTTGTTTGACCAATATACTGTATAAATAACTCCTTCTTAAGATGATTACGTTCACGCCAGAAAATGCTTTTCCTCCCTTCCTCTTTTTTCCCCTCCTCCTCCTCCTCCTCCTCTCCCCTCAGATACTCAGGAGTGTCACAAGGCCGTGGGGGGAAGGCCGGGGATTTTTCCGCCAAGGGATTACTCAACTTTGGGGAATAATGACGGCGCCTTATCTCTCCCAGGCTCTCTGCAGAAGCTTCTCTTGGGCTCTGTCGGTTCCAGGCCCTCCACTCTGGATGGATATATCAACGCAGATCCCTCCCTCACCATCACACGCGCTTCATCCTCTCACATTCCCTGCCTCTTGCCCTTTTTCTTGCCCATAATGCCTCATTGTGGAAACCATAAACTGGGAGGGTTATCTCCTTTTCACCTGAGGTCTTTTTATTTCTTTATTTATTTTTTAAAGGCGTGTGGACTACTTTTTTTTTTTGATTATACTGATGGCTTTCAACCTTCTCCTCCTCATCTCCTCTCGTGCTCTCTCTCTCTCTCTCTCTTTCTCAGCCGCTCACACACTGACTGTATCTCTCTCGCTTTTCTTTCTTTTCTGTGGAGCATTGGGATAATAGGCTTCGACTGTGAACAGTGGCCTAATTTTAACTCCTTTTATTCCAGCTAGTCCGGCCGCCGTACATCTGTAAATGCATTTAGAGATATTGTCCGTTCAATGTCAAAGGAAGTTAATTGTCCATTGACTTCCTCACCTCCTCCATGCACTTATTAATGCCTACATGAGGGGATTATCTCATTGTGAATGGCCGCTATGGCAAAAAAAAAAGACCCAAATGCCAATTTGGGCATAAAGGCTTTTTTTTTTTTTTTACGTTTGGTGACTTTATTGCATTATATGTGTATTGTATTTAAGTATAAACATAGTAGATGTTCTAATATTCCTGGTTGTGATACAATTTTATAGCTGGATACCATTACATTAAGTTCGGTGACCTAATTTGTTCGGTCTCTTGCGGTTTTGGTGTGTAATTACCACATCTAAAAGAATCCCATTTGGACGTGCTGCTTAAACGCTGTACATTTATATCTAAGAGTGAGCTGGTGCCGACTGAATGTCAAACAAATATTCTCCATCGCCTCGTCTACTGCGGGAACTTTCCAATGAACCACCGACTGTAGTAGCCACGTTCAAGGTGGACTGCCGCATTTACCCAGACATGTTCCCATCTTAACAACCACCCAATGCGTTTTACAGAAACATTCTTACTGCGTTTCTATATATATAGCACCTCTCTATCATTAATACGCCGCGTTCACACAGTGTGGCCACAGCTGGCAACCTGGGGTCCAGAGTCTGACACAGATAGAGAACCGAGACCTGGAGGTGCCCAGGGTCGAACCAGCAGAACCACAAAACACCGGCACCGTTGAATCTTTCTGATATTTGTTAATGGAAGTGTTCATTTAATGATACATTATGCACTACATAATGCGACTGATGAAAATCAGTCGCAAAATATGAAAAAAGTGAGGGTGATGAGGTCGAAGTGGGGAATTGGCCTTAAGAGTTGAATGAATGAATGATGATGATGATGAATTTCATATCTCGCCACAAACTCTCCCTAACTTCACCCACTTTGCCAAACTCCATATGTGTAAAAAAAAAACATTTCCCAATAGTGCCCTGATATAGCCTGTGGTAAAATAACAGCGATTGCATTGTTGCAGCATGAAAAAAATAATAAAAAAAGGGTGTCATGGTTTCTGGGACAATTTAGTAGAAAAGGGGGCCAGTGGAAAAGAGTCTGGTTCAATGTTTCATCTCCGACGGGAAATTTATCTTGAGGAGAGGCAGAGTGAAAGTAATCTGCCGGCTCAGTTTATTTGGTGGGAGCACACACAGACAGAGGCAGAGTGGAATGAGTGATTAGGACACGCGGTCAAAATCAAAGACGAAACCAGATAGGATCCCTTCGCCTCCCCCGTCTCAGATTTATCATCAGGGAAGTCTAAGACATTTTTCACTTCAAAACTTCCCCCCCTGAAAAAAAGTCTGAGTTTTTCTCCTTCTCACTTTTCAATGTTTTTTTTTTTTTTTTTTTTTTTTTTTTAAAGAGATATATCACGTATTCTAGGCTATAAGGACGTAACCTTTACACACTAATCAAAGTCACCAAGAAAAAAAACGTTGACTTTGTTTTCTTTCTCATGTAATCACGGTGCTCCCTTCTAATCAAATCCACCTTCTCAACCGAGATTTACTAAATCATCTGATTGCCGGAGGGAACGAATTAGACATCAAAACAAACCAAAGGAGAAAGAAAAACAAAAATAATAATAACAGAGCTAAATTCCAATTGTTTCCCATGTACGAACCCAAGCGCGCTGCCACTGTGAGCGCTGACACCTATCAGCGAGCTTAATAACATCCTGCTCCACATACATCATCCCTGGATTTGATTAGAGATCTGATTTATTTATTTGCTTAGCACAGAGACCCCCACTGTCATTATTTTCCCTTGTAAATAATTCAATAAAAATGCCAGCCACCGCCCTTTTCCCGCATTAATATTTTGTGTAATAAAGATAGTGGGAGGGAGCAGGTGTACACGGGTGCAATGGGGAGAAGCAGTGGTGCAGACTCGCTCCAAAAGCACAACACACGCACCAAAACAATGCGGACAGATTTTGCAGAATTCATACTTCTTTTTTTTTTTTCTTTGTTCAAGAGTTTCATGAACTGATTATAAACTGTGAAGATACATCTCCTCCACACGAAAGGTTTATGACGCCTAAACTGGATGCAGTGCAAAAAAAAAAAAAAGGCGAGAGAGAATAATGAACTTCAGTGGACCTTCAGTGGACACTTTTATTACCGGTGAGTCAATTGACAAAGTCGTGTGAGTAGGGGACACACTCGCTGGGTCGGACACACAAAGACGAATTACTCAACACTGCAGCTTAAGCATTTTTTTTTTCTGTATTTTAGAGGCGTCGTTAGTATTATGGATCATATCTGCGACTCGTTCCATTCAAAGTCATTCGGCCCCGTGACTGTCCTCAGGTCAGGGAGCCCACACCTCAGCAAATACACAATGATAGATTTTATTTATTTATTTATAATAACTGACTTAAACCCTCCTGATCCAAAGGAGATATATATATATGCAGAGGGTATTAAAAAGCTCTTGTTCCAACTGAGTCTAAAGGTTAGAATTTGACCAAAAACCTACATCGTTCTTTGTCTGAAAATCTACTGTGATGGGTTATATGTAAAAAAAAACAAAAAAAAAACAAAAAAAACATGAGAGTTCAATCTGTGCTTCATTCATCAAATGGTAAAATCTCCCAGTACTCCTGGCTCTGCTCCACCTTAAGCCAACTACCCCTCACTTCTATATACTTTTCAAAACCACACATCAACCGCTTTCTCTTAAACGGGAAATGTGAACACCATATTAAATCTGTCAAAGTTGGATTTTGGAATATACAGAGAAATATTACAAACTACAAGGTTAATCGTTGGGGGGGGATTACCATCTTTATCACTTCAGCTCTGCTCCTTCAAGACAAAGACAGCTCAGACCACCTCCTGAGATCTCCCTCCATAGAAGAGATTGATCATTCCAATCAAATATTTATAGATGTTGTGATCAATACACTGAAATATTTCAGAGGTTTCCAGACAAAGCGAGCCAATCCAAGGTCAGTGTAAGTATGTGCAGTGACTCCATGATGTGCCTTTCAGTTTGGCTCCATTTTAGTTTATAGCCTGAGAAGCATTAAAAGTGGAGCGTGTGATGGATTGGTCCTCGTCGGCCAAATGACATCCACGTCCATATTTGGTCGTCTGCTCTAACACCTGTAATGTCCCTGTGTCTACGAATGGAACTGGTGGAAGATATACAATAATTATGACAAAGGGGCAGCGGAAGCAATAAATTGAAGTGGAGCTGAGATTTGCTTTTCACTCTTAACTAATGAAACAGGTTCGCGATTAAGTGCCTCAACACGCTAAGCACACAACGCACTACACAAAAAAGTGTGTCTGGAAAGACGGTGTTGACTGATATCCAAACTGCAAACAGTGGATGCTGGAGAAGGTCAGCCATTTCCAGATGTATCAAGTTTCAAAATGATGAACAGGCAAGCAATGCTATCCGTAACCTTCTATATACAACCATAACACAACTGGTACAACTAACAACTACAACTAACTCCTTTGTCGTCAAGACAACCCCACACCCAAGCACATTTGAATCAGGTATAGGAGGTCAATTTATAAATAACCATAATAATGTGATTTGATTTCTGTGTGTGTGTGTGTGTGTGTGTGTGTGTGTGTGTGTCTGTGTGTGTGTCCGTGTGTCCTTGTGTGTGTGTGTGTCCGTGTGTCCATGTGTGTGTGTGTCCGTGTCCGTGTGTGTGTGTGTGTGTGTGTGTGTGTGTGTGAGACGTCTGTTTGAGTGTCATGGGCAAATGCAGTCTTGCTGCACATGAGACCTGAGCTAATCAATACTCTGTCAGACAAACTTAGAGCACCTCTTTGTTAAAGCAGGTGTGTGTGTGTCACCTCCCCAGGACCCCCCCCCCTTCTAAAGACAAGGGTCACCACTATCCATTTCTAATCTTCTCTGGCTTTAGAGAAAAAATCATGATAATTTAAAAAAAAAATATATATATGCATTTTCATTCAGGGGAGTCACACGTGTGTGCCGCACAGTAAATGTGGATGATGAGGAGGTGAAGAGGAATATGACAATGTGAAATGGCAAATTGATTTTCACCGAGTATGAAGCACATGTTCTCATAATACACATTTGAACATTTGAGGGAAAATGAGAGGAGAGAGGAAGTCACAGATTCCTCTTTTCACTTTTTGAATTTGCATCCATCGCCTCTGCGGAAAATCCTGCAATTTGCCACTGAAATTGGCAAAAGTGGCATAATGCAATAAACAAAATATGGTAAAAAAAAAAAAACATCTCCAGATCAGATTTTCCTCTTACGCGATCGGAATGCGCGCGTCTGGCTGTGAATGCAGAATTTCTGCTCTCTCATCTGGGCTACTACAGAAACGCGAGTAATTCCCTCACATGGAGCGCTTCTCATTTCAGTCTTCAAACCAGCGGTGGAGATTTTTCATCTCTTCGGCACGGAGAGGGCCCGTTTCACTCACGCCTCCCGTCTCTTGGTTTTCATAAGAGCATGCGCCTCATTATTGGGTTTCATCCTCAGCCATATTCTCTCCAATGGGAAATCCATTGTTTCAGTACAAAAAGCATCTCATTTCCACTCTGATTTGTTTACTTGGCTAATGGCACCGCGGTGTCCTTTGTCGAGCCTTCGCGGAGCGTGACAGAGAGAGAGAGAGAGAGAGAGAGAGAGAGAGAGAGAGAGAGAGAGAGAGAGAGAGAGAGAGAGAGAGAGAGAGAGAGAGAGAGAGAGAGACCCTCCATTTGATATTGGGGAGCCTTTCATGTTCGATTTAATGACTCTTGGCCAGCTGACATAATTGCACTTTCAGATTTTTAATAAGAATTTTTACATAATAAGGAAGTAATATGAAGTGTCGTGAACACCGCTTTTTACACATGCTTTCCTTTTTAACTGAGATAATAATAGTAATTACAAAGATAATATGCCCTAATTGCTCGGAGAGGATAAATGACTTTTTTTTTTTTTTTTTACCCATAATCCCCCATCTTCTAGCAAGCCTTCTTCTCCTCTAATTGTCTGCTCTTGCAACAGGTTACATCAGACATTAAAGGAATATTTGAACATACAAACAAGCTGCTGGTCTTACGCGGTGTCAGCAATGCCGACACTCACGGAAAATATTTAGGATTTAAATTCTAATTGGTGAGAAACTATGTCTTTTATCAGCCTCCATGCTGCGCAGGTGATAATCCACAGAAACTGTGGATTAATGATTGATGATGATATCAGATGATAAAGTGTGTGTGTGTGTGTGTGTGTGTGCATGTGTGTTGGTGTTTATGTTCATATGCTGTTTTATGAAATCCATTTAACTTACATGTATCTAACTTTCATCAGCAGGTCATGCCAGCAGCTCTACGAGGACATCCGACTACACCAGCGATGACAATTCACTATTTGTTAGTGTGTCTGTTATTTCTTAATTGGCACTAAACAAAAAGCCATCAAGCTGAACTTTAAAAAAAATATATACATTGATATTTCAGTTCTCTCTCTGAGTTTGGTCATGAATATCTGTACCAAAATTATCCACCTGTTATGGTGGATAATTATAAAAAGGTCAAATAAGCACCTCAGCCCACAGGACTCATCCTATGGAGACCACAAATATCTGTACACAAAATTTCCCATTCCATCTGATAGTCATTCAGATATTATAGTGATGGGCTAGTCCAGTCAACTTGGAGACTGGCACGGCCCTCCAGAGAGACAAGTCATTATTGTGACAAAAAAAAAAAAAAACAGGCCAAAAAAGATTAGTTTGCAGATTCAATCCAAAACCAAACATCCCCGGAATGATCATCCGAGTGAGTTGTTGCACCTGCCAACTGTGACACGACAAAAACTTGCCAAATGTCGTCGCAAACATCCTGCTCTGAGCTTCAGTTCGGTGAGCGATGATGCCAGCTCTCCTCGCTCGGCTTTATCACAAAACACGCAAGCTTGAGCTGCTGTCAGGGTGGAAGATCTCTCTCTCTCTCTCTCTCTCTCTCGCTCTCTCTGGCTGAGTCCCTGTGCCATCACAGGGGGAGATGCCCATTGTTTTTGTTTATACACGATCAGAGGAGGCCTTAATCTCAATAAAGAGGCACCATTGGACTGAATTATCTGTACGATTGCCCTTTAAAACTGCTGTCAATGCTATTCTGCTTATCCCGCCTTCTAAAAGCCTCTCTCCAGGCCAGGAGCCGGTGTGAGGGGAATACAATGCAGCCGCTTCAGACGCCACAAAAGGGCATTGCATTAGAAAGCCATACCTCTGCTGTGTGACCTTTGCTAGGGGAAGAGGAGGTCGGCCGAATCCCCCGCGGACGCCCAGTCGGCTCCGGCGAGGGGAAACCGAATAGATTTTGAAATCTGTGATTGGAGGTGCGCATGACAGAGAGAGAGCAAATGGCAGCTTATTGTTTTGGCTATTTTACTCAAATTTACTGGAATGTTGGACGTGGGAGGGAGCTGTGCAAAAATCCCTAAACCTGTGTCTCACACCTGATTCAGACTGGGATACAAATCCGAGTAAAAAAAAAATATATATATATATAATAATTCTCCCGTGTCACTGTATGAGCACATGGATGTCTTCGCTTTCTTCCTGCCATGCGGTTTGAATAATTGTTTTCTAGTAAATGTTCCGCAAGGTTTGTGTTATTGAATACGTCACATGCTGCAGACGGAATCATTCATATGCGGGGGTGTGTCATTTTTGCCCTATTTTCTCAATAAACAGCACAGGGGTTCTTCACTGGAGAAGACATTTCACTGCATCTTTGTCTCTAGGCGTGTTTTTAACAAAAAAAAAAAAAAAGAAAAAAGTAAGAAAGAGCAGAACTTAATTGTATGAAAAAAAGATTTCACTTCCTAAAGCAATGCGTCATCGCGGGCTGAGAGGATGCGTCAGGGCCCCTGGGGAGATGAAGAGGGGGATTGTAAAAGCCTAAAATGGGATCATCTTGGCTGAGCTTTTTTTTTTTTCCTCAGCAGAATGGGATAACATTTCAAACACCTAAGTACTGAATGCTGTCCGCTGTAATGTGGCCATTGCTCTCTCCTTTGATAGTACTAAAATACACGGCATTTCAAAGGACACCTCTGCTATGCCTAGTGATGGACCCCTCTTTTTTTAACTTACTGGTCGCAGTGCTGCTGCACGTGCACACCAACAAAACACTTGGAGCGGGTGTCTGTAGATTCTATTAGTTATTAAGACCTATAGCATGCTTTTTAAATAGGACAAAGATGTGGTTTTCACTGAGAAAATAGCATCAGAACTGACTCCACAGATGTCTTGCTCAGAGCTGTCACTGGCAGCAATATCATCAACACCACCATTATCATTAAAGCCTTTCTTTCTTGTTTTTTTTTTTTTTTGGTGCAAATCAACAAATTAGAAAAACACAACACACTTCATTAACCAAGTTAACAAAGCATGACTAAGTATCTAACAAGTACCAGGTTTTTATCGTTTTTTATCGGCTTCTAAATTTGATTTTTTGGGGATTTTATTTGTTACCATTCCTCGATATGGCTGAGCTGTACTCATTCCCTTCCACTAAAACTAAAAACTACTATAGCTGAGGGCCATATGGCACCAAACTGTAGTCTACTGTCGTATCATTGGTGTTTGACAGTTTTCTCCATTTTAGAAAGTTAAAATCCTCCCATAATGAATCACAGCACCATCATCTGGCTCCTGTTGGCACACTGGGGTTGTTTTGACTGGCACTGGAGCACAAAGCCGGAGATCGAGCTGGAACAGGTAACCGGCCTCGAGGAAGGAGGCGAACATCATCACACTAAACTTCTGTGTTGGGAGTCCTCAGCAATAAACTCTGAAAACTAAAAAAAAAAATACCTTTGACTGTGAATATATATTACACATTGTACTATAATGTGTGCCGCAAACCCCATAAAGGAATTCTCCTCAGTCGCTGGCTGCAGCCACACGGTGAACGCCGGTAAGATGTGGTTATGTGTTTTTAGTCTTCATCTATTATGATTTAAATGTGCTTAAGCAAAGACTTGTAGCTATGGCTGAATTTACCATTAAATAACCAATTAAATGTAAAAACATGTCAAAGTTACTCTTCTTTGCCAGGTCTAATATATTTTTATACAATATCTGTATAAAAATATATACAGTATTTCTCTTTGACTATAATCATTAAATAAAATGTGATGCAAATCTTGACAATAAACACTATTGTCTCTATACCAAGCAAACTATTCCAATCACACAACTGTAGTTAAACTATTCATTAAATCAAAACACACACACACACACACACATACACACAAAGAGGTATTTAGAAGTCATGGCCGTGAGATTTCCCCTTCTTATTTTCCTGAAATTACCCCTCCATGGTTTTAATTCCTGTGGAGGCCCTGAGAGCTCAATGCTATCTGATGATAAGATAGCATGTGTAAATTAGGACAGCTTCATCAACTTACAACACTCGGCACAACCAAACATAAACACACCACTAATAGAGCCCACTAGATGCTTCGAATACAGACAAAGCAAATCTGCTTAACACAACACAACCAACAAAAGCATGCCATAAATACACACAACATAATAGAATAAAACAACTTAAGTGTAACCACAGGAAACAATATTATTCCTTTTTTTTTTCTCTGTAACAGGGCATACGTATGAGGCTTTAGGAATGTACTGTATTTATCTACCAGCGTTCCTAACCTGTACAATGTTGCCAACGCACACATGTGACACATCAGAAGTGATTGTGCGAGGCCTCCATGACGGCGTGACCTTGTTGTCAGGCGCCAATCTGTTCTGTGATCTACTGTTCGGCAACATGGTTATTATTCTTGAACGGTTAACCTCAGCAGCACAAACTCATTTCCCCTTACATCACGGAGGCTATTAAAGATCATACTAATGTCAGCCACTGCATGCCGAACACTGTGTAATGACCAACATCACTTTAGGGCCAAGAGTGATGGTGCCAAACACTGATGGGATTTGGGTGGGCTGATGGGAGGAAGTCAGCCTTCTTTGTCAGGGCAACGGCCCGCAAAAGACAAAGGGTGGAAACTGAGATGTGCTGGTGCCCCAATATTAACTTTAACCACGCCGACCATTCAGATACCCACACGAGAACACTGTGGTTCTTCTCATCTGAATGTTTTTTCTTGGTGAAATAATAAACAACAAGTATTTATTCCCAAATCTTCTAAAACGACTTTAAGGACGCACATCAGTTCTAGATATTCTGAGATGTGTGTTTTTTTGGAAGAAACTGCAGCTGAGGCAAGAAAAAACAATTGATATCTGTTTATTTACTATCGGTGTTGTAGCAACCGTCAACGCACCGATGACGGCGCGGCTAAAGAGCGTCCAGCTTTGAAAGTGTATCTGCCCTGGAAAAAATCCAGTTCATAGAAAACTGGGCAGCCAGCCATTCTTTAATGAGCGTCTGCCAAGATGTAAACAAGAAAGGATGCATATTCCCAATCTGGGAAGTTTTACCATTTTATAGCGTTCCCTCGAGGCCTGATTTTCGTTGTTAAACTGCCCTGTGGGCTTTGACACTGCTGCAGGCCACTTGTGTATATAAAGCCATCTTTTTAATATCCCCAACCCTCCTTCCTCCCCCTCCTCCTCCTCCTCCTCCTCCTCAGTGTGTTTCATTACACAGTTAAGAGTCTCTGCCTCGGCGATTGACCTCTGCACTGTGCAGCAGTTCTAACAGAATCGAAGGCAGAGAAGATTTTAATTCCCACTTAACTGTTCAGCAGCAGTTAGGAGAATGGAATGGCTGAGAAAGGACAGTTCCGAGAATTAAAAAAAAAAAAAAAAATGCAATTTACCGTTGCATCCGGTACGCCTCCCGTCTTTGTTTCATGCCAGTTAAGAGTTTGGGATTCACAGAGTCAGCACCCGAAGGGATATGATTAGATATTATTGCACGGTTAGAGCTACCTGAGGAACCATCATACCAACAGCTCCGAGGGGAAAGTGAAAAATAAAATAAAAAGGCATTTATTAATTACCACCGAGGTACAGAAGATTTCTAACATGAAGCGACACGTCGGATGCGCATTGGCAACATTCTACAACCATGTAAAGGCGTTTGGTCGCCATTTTACCTCTGCTCTGGCCAGCGCCTATTCTGACACACAAATAATGTACCACAGCATATTTTACAATTCCCAGGTTTCATCCACTGCCAATCAATTCCCGTTTTCCCAGGGAAAATGTATAGATCCGGGAAAGAATAGTCACATTCTAACTGTACGCCACATACAATGATACATACAACATATATCACGCTTCCTATTCCCCACAGAAATATGTCATTCCTTCCAGCTGGGTGCCGTCGTCGGAGTCAGCAGTAGGCACCGAATCAATATGTAAAGCCTATTGAGACCAGCATTTGCGCATATCGGCACATTGTTTTATGTAAATAAACCCATTAAAAACACAATAGACTCCTTTCTCTCTGCCAGAGGAGACTTTGCCATAGATGAGACAAGCAATTCCAATGACTGCTTTCTCGTACCAGCTATATAATTGTGTTTAGAACTATAATTACTATTATTATTATTATTACTACTATAAGTAGTAGTTGTAGTAGTAAAAGTAAATTACCACTCGTATTTTATATCTCATGGTATATCATATCATACCCTGGTGTGCACTGTTTATTTTCAAACCAGGATACTGTTGTTATCTTATGTTCTGTGTCTAATTGCTCTTATGCAGTATAGTTCCATCATTAGTCATCTGTATTCTATCCTTTTATTTTGTACTTGGGCTGCCGTAATACCTGAAATGTCCCCCAGAGAGATCATCCCACCCATCCATAATCTACACCGTGTCTCTTTTAAGTACAGTGGGAGGTGCCGGAGCCAATCCCAACGCACACTGCACGAGAGGCAGAGGAAACCCTGGACAGGGCGCCAGCCAATCACGGAGCCTGCATACAGATACAAACAATCACACCTGTGGGAAATCAAGAGTCTCCAATAACCCCGCTGTGCATGTCTTTGGACTGTGGGAGGAAGCCGGAGTACCCGGAGAAAACCCACGCAGACACGAGGAGAACATCCAAACCACACAGGAAAGAGCCTCAGTCGGACTGAGATTTGAACCTATGCACCCACGGCGATCAATAAAGGATCTAATCTACTTCAATATATGATGAGGAGCAATTAGGTATTTAATGTGTGGTGTCACAAAGAATCGGTTTAAAAGAGGCTCAAAAGAGACAAAAGTTTTCGTCAGATCAATGGAAAAATGGAAAAGCTTTATCGTGACACATTCAGTGAAGAAAGACAAACAGGACGTGCAGCATGGCCGTCTGAATGAAAACATGCTCTACACGGTTCACCGGCCCATTCTGGTGAAAGGCTTTTCGGTGTGTGACATATTGGCACAACATTAGCTATGTCTGACGTGTGTATATGGAGGAAAGTGAGTTAAAAAATACACAAATTGACACGTGTGCCCATACGAGCATTTATGAAGGTGTGTGTGTGTGTGTGGGGGTGTGTGTGGGTGTGTGTGGGTGTGTGTGTGTGTGTGGGGGTGTGTGTGGGTGTGTGTGGGTGGGTGGGTGTGTGTGTGTGTGTGTGTGTAGCGTAGCGTAGAGGTGAGAGTTTTAATTAAGAGTGCGCTGTGTGTGTTTGTGTGTTTATGTGAGTGTTAGTGGGCTGAGATGGTACAGCAGAGGTCCTGCTGGGGAGCATCAGTCGGGGAAAACATCTGCTCTTCATCAGGCACGATCAGGCACAGTGGTCGGGAGCAGACTGACAGATGGTGGAGAGGTCTCTACACAATAGGAAAAGCCCACTCTGTACAACACCAGACCCATTACCACCCACTCACACACACAGACACACACACATACACACACACACACACGCGCGCGCGTGCACCTGTAATTTCCTGGCCATAAAGCCCCGTAGATAGACACACACACTTCGACATTAATTAAATGTGCAATCAGAACTTTACTGAGTACCAAGTATATTGCCAAGCTAAATGTTAACCAACAAACCCTTTTGTGACCTATATCAGTGAAATTTCACATTGCCTTGAAAACATTTGCCTTCATTAGTTGAATATAAACTAAATCTGCCAAACAACCCTTTTTAAACCGTTTTGCATTAAATTGCTATTTATCTTTAACCAGATACAAGTAAAAAAATATATATATATATTTTTTTTTTCCGCTTTCACTTTAATATACAGTATTTATCGAGTGAATATTTTAAGCACACTTTAAAATGCTGTTTCCAATGCAAAGAGAGTAACAAGAGTCTGCAAGGGCATCTCTTTGGATGCTTAATGTCGTGCGCACAGGTGACAAAGTGGCACCAGCGCACTCTGTACGACAGGCAGGTTCAGTGAAGGAGGAGCACGGAGAAAGATTTGCAGGTTCAGGTGAGCATGTCGAGCTCTCAGACAGTGAACTAACAGGTCAGAGGATGTAACTGTGAATCCACACACTGCAACACACAAAGAGAGACAGAGAGAGAGAGAGAGAGAGAGAGAGAGAGAGAGAGAGAGAGATTGTGTGTGTGTGCGCGTGTGTGCGTGTGTGTGTGTGTGTGTGTGTGCATAAAGCTCACTGGCCTTAGGGAAACTGGTTTTCATCAAAACATGGACCACTAGAATGATTGACGCTCCTATCGGAGCTCTGCTGTTAGCTACACATAGAGCTGTGGGGGCCTGGACCTCAGCTCAAGAGTCATATTGTTATTTATAGGGGAAATATTGATCTGAAGATATGACTCGCCTCACCGTGCGTCTCGTGACTCTGCATGCTAAATTCTAACCAGTAAAAATCGGCCTGATTCCAAAGGGGACTATAAATGTCGACATATAAAGATATGCGACGTGCCCATGCCAGGTCCCAACCACAAGGGACGAGGTTTGGTATCGACCTTCTTTTCAATTTTCACTTAGTACTACAATGACGCACGTAGTTTATGTACTTGTTCAGTTGCATGCGCTCTCACTCACCAATATGCAAACTCCAATACATTGTACACCGCTCGTGCAAATCCATGCTGTATATTCCTTTGTATTTATAAAAAAAAAAAAAAAAAGGCTCAATAACAAACAAAATGACTAAAGGACAATGGGGAGTGGGGTGAACGTCCAGACACTTTCAGGCTTCTTGTACCTTCACCCACTTCTCGGAGCGACGCGGCGGGACCGAGACCAGCGCGAACCACCAGTACCACGGACTCTCTCGCCTTTGGTTCATCCGTGTGCTGGGTGGGGAGTCACCTCCCTCAGCCTCCCCCAGCCTCCCCTCAGCTCTTAAACGTGTGCGGCCGTGAAGTGATTGATGACAGGTCAGCCTGCCTGTGGCCTGCCAAAATTTCCAATTCTTCCACAGGGAAATTGCTCATTTCTTCACAAGTCCATTTCAATTATTGCCACATGGCATAAGCTCAGTTTCTGCCTTACGCTGGTACCTGGATGCTGAATCTTGATGAATTAGGCCACAACAGAAAGATATATTTCTATATTAATTTCTTACATTATGAGCTTTTTTTTTTTCCCTCTTTCTCAGAGGGCTCGTCAAGGCGTGGACTACTGTTGCGAAGTAAAATCAAAGTAAGCAGGCGTGACACTCTTATTTAGATAACCACCTCGCTCCCTCTCTCTCTCTCTTACAGTTTCTACACGACTAAAACTGCCACTGTGACATTGTCGAGGGCTCTTTTCTTAAGTCCCTCTGCCTTTTTAAAGTACAGAAATGGTATCCTATTTGCCGCGGTGCGGGCTTCAAAGAGGTTATTTGTCATCATACAGATTTATGCCGTCATTCAGGGACATTTATATCACTTTAAGCTCTTTGGGTGTTCCAGCTCTGGTGCTGGGCAGACAATCCCGCAGAGAGCCAAGCCTCCGTCTCGTTTCATCCCCCCCCCAACCCTTTCTGTCTTCCTCCCCTCCACCAACCAGTGGACTGAGAGTGGAAGGATTGTTAATGCTTGGCAGGGCAAAAACTAAATGGGATGCGGTCGGGCAAGTGTGTGGCCAGGCTTCACCTGGCCAGAGCCTCTTTGGTTCAGGTTTAAAACAAACACAATTGAATTGATCAAATCCGTTTAAAAAAAGCTCAACTTAGGGGCACTACACGTTTTGATGAATGACTGAGGTCAAAACTGCTTATGCGAACAGGAGCTGAAGGTTCATGCCATTAGACCCTTGACTCGTCTCTATTTTTATTACATCACAGAATTGTATTAAAACAGAATTCCTCCAGGGCTGGAGGCGAGCTGTGTGCTACGGTTGGATGCAGGGAGGTCCGATCTGAAAGGAGCCTAAGCTTCTATTCTGCTGATGCTCTGATGGTGCAAAATCAATTTCTGACACGCCACCACAGCCTGAAAGCCAGAAAACATGGCGGGAAGAGCAGCTGAACGTTCATGGAGCCGACGGGGGACTTAAAAAGAAGAGAAATGGACTCCATTGTATCTTACGTAATTCTAGTCGACTGAAATGTAAAGCGTTCTACTCAGAATTCCAAAATAATCTCAGAGAAGAATCCTATTCAGCCGTCACATAGGACCATTTAAAAACATATTAAATCATCATTCAATGAAATACTTGAGACCCAATCGTTGCGACTGGTTGCGATATGTGGTGATGTATGAAAACACACTTTCTCTTGTGACAAACAGAGATTAATATTAGGCCACATAGAACAAAAAATAAATAAATCTATGATCATTATGGTGTGATCAAATGCTTCTAGTAAGCGTTACTAGGCAACCACCAGTACTTCCAATCGGTATGCAGTGGTTAACAAAAATATGTTTCGAGATGAATGATCATAGATTGTCCCAATGTTTACTGCAGCAGTCACTGTGCTCAATGCAAACCAGTTTCTATTTCATCATCCAAAAGTTAATTCCGTGGCACCCCAACATTCGGGGATACTCTTGCTTATTTCAGTTTGGACATAAAAAGAAATGGTACCTGGAAAAAAAAAAATGGTCCTCAAAGAGCAATCACTCTTCATCTCTGGCCTTTCATGCCTCATGCTTTCATCGTGCACTAATGTTTACCTCTCTCCTCTGGTCTTCTTTGGTTTCCGGCCTTGAACCACCATCGCAGGCGGACCAACATCTGTCTCTCTCTCTCAAACGCTCTCTCTTCTAGCCGTCGTTCAACTCTCATTCACTGGCATATGAGGGCCTAAGAAAAAGAAGAAAAGGATGCTTCACGTCAATAGAGTCCAATCACCAAAAGGGTCTCTGTTGCTCCACTTAATGTTCTCCCCTCACTGAAATAATATGCTATGAGACAGGAAATGAATAATTAATGAGAATGAATATTTCAAACTTATTTTTCTATAAAATATTATTTTTAATAAAACAGGCAACAAAGAATCCTAAATGTATCATATTAGGTAAAGATGACAACATAAATACCAGCACAATATATAGAAATGTTTTATCGTGTTGAAAAGAAACTGAAAGTAATTAAAAGTAACTTCAAGTTGATACAACACAATTACCTATTCTCTCGTTTTCATCCCTTGTTTATATGCGCTTACCCTTGTGTGGCTACCTAATAAGCAGTTAACGTGAGATTGCCCAAGATAAATTATTCTATCACTTGTGGGCTGTATCCGAAATCATTCATTGCAATGATAACTTTGTATTGACCCACAGATTTGCAGGAACAAAAACAAACCGACATGAGTCATTTATTTATGATGACAGCGGTGGCAAAAACTTTGAGGAGAAACTTTAACCAACGCAATCAAACACTGTAAAATGATGTGATGCTACCGATCCCCCAATGCTGAAGGAGTTCATCAGCATCATTGGCTCCAAAAAAAAAACACACACAATTGTGCAGATGTGCGATGCGCCTCCATGGCTGTGCTACATTAATAGAGTGCTCCACAGTAATTCAGCAGTCATTATGCAGAGGTCCAATCTGATGTCCTGCAAATTGCCAATTGCTTAAGCTAAGTAATATCTACCTGCGGCGGGCAGACAGTGTTTAAAAAACATTTAACGTAAATGACTTTGGGGTGAAGAGGAGGCTGCTGCAGGGCAGAGCCACGCTGACACTCCCGCTGCACTCACAGAGCGCTACACAGACGCTGGCAGAAGGGGCAGGACGAGGTGAGCCGCATGACAACGTCCATTAGAGGGTGGAATGAAAGGAATCTGTGGTCCTATTCAAAATATTCAAGTACCGTGTGGAGAGGAAAAGAAAAAAAAAAATGCATGACTTCTATCGCTGACATTTCAGGCTGGTCCTTGAGCTTTCAAAGCGAGGAAAGTAAATGAATCCATTTCTATTAATACAGGTGGTTTTCACTCAATCTGCTCATCACTAGTCCAGTTACTTGTGTCTATATAATTCTCTCCTGCTATAATAATAATAATAATAATAATAATAATAATAATAATAATAATAATAATAATAATAATAATACAATTAATAATAATACTAATAATACTAATAATAATAATAATAATAATAATAATAATAATAATAATAATAATAATAATAATAATAGATTTGTGAGCACCTTTCAAAGCACCCAAGGACCCTTTACAAAAAGAGGGTTAAAATCAAGCATAAATAAATCCAATTACTTTTGGAACAGTTAAACGGTATATGGCAATCATCCTTCATTTGTTCCCACATGTATATTTATACCAGTCCATTTCCACTTAAACTCTCTGACTGTCTTGTGTTCTTTTGTAGCCAGTTTTTGATCTTGATTGTTTGTTGTATCTTGCCTCCAGTTTTTCTTAGAATTTTGCATCGACCTGACCCTTTGTATTTTGTTTTGCCTGCTCACTTTGTGTGTGTGTATGTGCGTGCGTGTTCTTTTTCTGTGGGAGAATAAGACTCTTTTCTTTTTGATCTGCCTCCTGACTCATGCTCTTATGTCCCTGTTCTTTTGATAGAGCTCCACTTGTAAAAGGATAAATAAGAGTACACAGCAGCTTTAGCACAACATAATGTTTTAGAAGCATGAAATAGACTCTGTTGTCGAGTCTTTGACGGGAAATCAAACTACAGCGGGTCCCATCACATATGACTGCAGCCCAGGCTAAATACTGATTATATATCGGATATTTCACTTTCTCAAAACACACTTTCCCCCTCACATCCTGTTAGCCACCGAGCGCCTCCAACAGCCCAAGAAATAAAAGTCAAATTTGATTTATCTGACAGGCAAAACTTTGAGCTCTCCTTGACCGAGAGCGACGCGCAACATGGAAATGTTTCTGACTGCCCCTCGCTTAAAAAAAAACAAACATCCTAACTCTCTCTCTCTCTCTCTGTCTCTCCTCCTATGCCAGAGATCTCTTCTCTATTCAGGTGGTGTCTCCGTGTCTGGCAGTTGTTCAGCTTGGCTTGGTGCTCAATCTTATTAGAGGGCGGAAGGTGGTTCAGGAGGTTTACGGTGACACTGACAGACCCGAACCACTTACTCCCCCCCCCCTGCTTCCTTCCTTTCTGTCTGTCTGTCTTTTTTTATTTTCACGTCTTGATACACACAGACACACACACGACTGCACACTTTGCATCTCCACATACGGTGTAAACACACCCAGCAACCCGCCACACATGTGGAGACGAGCTGACATTTCCTCAAGGTTGTGCGCAATAGCTGATTACTTGCATACAGGAGGATTCATCGTTGGCATGTTGCACAAACCTCAGTGATTTGTAGCAGATCAGGCATCTCTAATACAATTCTAACATATTACATCTGATCCACGTGGCTCCCGGGCCCTGTGACCTTGGCTATATGTTTTTTTTCTTATTTTCCAGGGGCTCCTTTTCAAAACAAGTGCTGTTGACTCGTTGGTCATTTGATTTGTTGCCCGGCGTTTGCCTTGAATGCGAATGTGGTACTGAAACTGCTGGCAGTGGTTTTCAAGGTTATTGTGTGTCTTTGGGCTTTCTTTTTTTCCTTTCTAGATTGAAGCCGTTTATAGGAGCATAATGGCTATGTCATTCCAAAACCAGAGTAATACGGCGCATTAGCACATTAACTATTAGCCGTACGCTCAGGGGTATCAGTAATCAATGGGCAAATGAAAAGAAAGGCGAGGGCGGTGGTAAATAATGAGGCATTGTGAAGAAGACTATAAGCCGCTAATACCACCGGTGAGGGCAGCGAGGCCACGCGGCAGTGACAGTCCAGTCACATTCCTGCCCCCGTGGCTATTCTATGCATTTAGCCCCTGACGCGTTAATCCACCACCTTCCTATCACTCAAGATCCAGCGATGGCTTGTCCGGCTATAATTGTGTTTTATCGATCGGGGAGCTTTGGTCTGACGCCTGGATATCTCCTGTAAACGGAGCTGCACAGATACAGTGACTTTACCTGTAGAAATATTTCAATAAAAAAAGGCTTAAGGGCATTAGGCCCCCTCACCGCCACCAGCCACCCAGCCCCACTGGTGCCAGTGCTAATGATAGCATCAGCTCACAAAGCTAATGTGAACCCGCATTAATGCCTCTGCTTATCCCCGGTTCAGACGAGGCTGGCTCCGGTTGAACTGAAGGAGGTAAAGCAAAAATTCAAACAAAAAATACACCGGCTTGAGCATTGATGTGTTATTGAATTTTCCTCTAAATATATTTCATACCCACCGGCGCAGTGCTTAAATGGCAGACACACGGGCTACTATTCTAATTCTGGCAGCGAGTACAAAAAGTCCTAAACAGGGATAATGTGATGAAATCGGTTTCCAAACAGCTCGGAATTGAATGTCACGGTCCCAGCAGGCCGGTGAGAGAGGTATCGACGGCTGGGTGCCTTTGAACCGCGAGTCCTCTGCCCCCCCCCCCAAACGGCCGTCGGGACGCACAACAAAGCGAATCATCCTCCACTCCTCCATTTCATGAATTATGAAGGCTATCTCTACCCCCGCCCCACACCTCTTTTTTTTTCACCTTTTTTACTTTTCTTCAAATATATTTTTTTTGGGTCTTTAATACCTTTGGGTACGGTAGACTGTGCTACCCGCTGCTCTCCGTCTATCAGCCCCCCCCCCCCCCCCCCCCCCCCTCTCCTCCCCCTCCTGCAGGACGGCCCACCCACGGCGTCCTCATGCACCTCTGCCTCCTCCACTCGCCATCCGCAGCCTCAGGCCATCAGCAAAGAGACCTCTTTCCGAGGGGAGAGACAAAGAGCGTTAAGAAAACAGCTTAAGAGGCAGGTGCTCGGGAGCCTTCGTCTTTGTTTATTGTGTGTCCCTGTGAGCGTCTGCCGTGATGTCTCAACAATGCACTGAACGGACCGCGGTGACAGCCGCAGATCATTAATAATGAATCGAACCTTGGGCTCTCGCATGTCGAGTGGACGTCCAGTCAACATCTGAGAAGACTTTGCCCCAGAAACTCCCTCAACCACAAACACATCGGCTGTCCACAACTGTCCATCAGCTCAACCCCGACCTGAGCCACCTGAGCACCACATCTTCTCTCTCTCTCCACACACACACACACACACACACACACACACACACACTTCCTCAAGCAAAAGTGCAGTGATGTGTAAACATCAATTAAGCGAGCCCATTCTAGTGAAAAGCTGAGATTTTTTTGTTGTTGTTGCCAGAGATTAAACCTTGGATTGTTGCATCTCCGTTCATGGCAAATGTTCTGATGCACTAAAAAGGCTCTCTTTGTCTCATCCACAGGGCGTAAGCTTTTTCTTATTCCACTCCTTTGTGATTCTGCACCGTGCGCAACTGCTGTCAAAATTCCATCGAGATCTGTTCCATTATGTTTTACTTCGATTCTCCCAGCCAAAGCGTGGCCGCGAGGGGAGGCTGACTTTGAGGAATGAAAGCGAAGCCGACACGGACAGAGGTGCACCTCCACTGTGGGACATGCTGGGCTCGGGGTCAGGCCGTTTAGTCGGGGTGAAGGGAAATCTGGTGCAGTGGCATAAATTAACACCTGAGCCCTGAGAGGCTGGAATGAGCTGTACCCGGCTGCATGGAGAGGGCAGTAAGGAGGCGTAAGCGCGCGGGGGGGGGGGGTTAACATCTGGATGCTCAGCATCAGCACAGCAGTGTTTGTGCGACTTTTCATCCTAACATTACTTATCAGACTCCGTTTTTTCTGTCTGCTCGCTTGTGTGTTTTCGTTATTAGCCACCTTTATGCATTTCCCAGGCAAAAAAAAAAAATCATTACGCCCGTTTCGACGCAGTCAACCAGCGTGGGTAATGTGACTCAGGGGTTCCCTCGTATCGACGCGTGCTGCTGGATAGAATTGGTGTCTGGCTAATAGACTACAGGAGTTAACACTGGGTAGGTCCTGTTGTTATCGGGCGTTTCATATTGGTAGGAGTGAAGTGCTGTAGGAAGTAATAGACTCGGTGGTTGCTATCGCTCCCTGGAGCTGCAGGAGGCAATCATCTAACTAAATGAGAGAAAGCGAGAGAGTGAGCGAGAGAGTGAGCGAGAGAGTGAGCGAGAGAGAGAGAGAGAGAGACCCTCTGGAAAAACTATTGACGGCTGACAAATCACTGCTTTTGATGTACATTTCAAAGTGTGCCCCAACAACATTCTTCTTGTTTATTCACATAGACATTATGATTTTTTTTTTCCAGTAGTTTTACTACGAGTCTGGATTATGATCAGAGCTGGTAGAAACCCAATGGAACCCCGGGCCATTAGGCGCAGTGCACCCGCTTAGCCTCGTCATTAGGCAGGAATATTTAGCAAAAGCACGCTCAAGAACTAATTAGCAAGCTGTCTCGCTCGTGCACGCCGCACGCACGCACGCACGCACGCACGCACGCACGCACGCACGCACGCACACACACACACAAACCCGCCTCCATCCCATTCGCCGAGGAAATGAGGGGCTTTGGGTAAAGTGGTGGGGAGAGACGGTTGTGTTGGAGAGGGACAGGAGTGAAAAGACAGAGCTGGATTTATCAGACACGACAGGACCGTGTTGTAAATTGCAAACAGGCTCGAGCCCCATTTACATCAAGTGATTGAAGAGGGTGTCCTACCCACATTCACACACGGTACTTGGGAGTATATGTGTGTGTGTGTGCGCGTGTGTGCGTGCGTGTGTGCGCGTGTGTGTGTGTGTGTTAAAGTGTGCGCATGTGGACGGGGCTTATTGACCCAACACTATCTACCGACAACTGATCTTGAGAAAATCTAGGTGCATTTCTGAATTACAATTTCTTTTTCTACATTTGAAAAAAATGTCTGTATTTGCCCCCCGTCTCCAAAAAATGACATTTCCAAACTGCTTTGTAAGGAACCAGATTGCAGGCAGGATTATTTTTCAGAGGAGAGGTATTTTTCAACAAATAAAGTGCCAGATTTATTAACTAAAGATGAGTCACTATTAGGCTGCCGGAGTGGATTCTGTGCAAAGCATCCGTTACATCACAAAAATGCTTTGGTTGAGGTTTGGGCAAGATAATGGATTTTGCAATCTGCTACAAATCTGTTACAAATATTGTGAATGTCAAGAACTAACAAATAAGTCTAATAATGCATTACTACAATTGCCAATTTCCTGCAAGATTGAATATCTTGGCAAAAAAACAAAAAAAATCATTATCTGTGAATGTTTTAATGACATGTTGAGCATTTACTACATTTCAAATATGTAAATTAACAACATTCTCATTCATTTCATCTCATTAACAGCCCTCATTACATCTATAAAACACATGTCATCCAGTCTATGCGGCATAGGTGTGGTTTAATCATTGATGTATTCATAAGATTGTGTTTTGTCAAATTGCATAATTGCATTTGTTTTCCAATAGTTGCAGCATCTTGAACGCTCTCTGGGCTAAAGAACAGATTCGAATAGAATAGAAGCCGCTATTATTGGAGAAATCCATGTTCTTTTCAATACTTAACCTGACAGCCCAATGGCGGTCCAACTCTGGGCTAGATAAGTGCTGCGCTCACATTCCACGAGAGTAATGTGAATTGATTCAATCCCAAAGATTATTCAACAAGGTGTGTGTGTGTGTGTGTGTGTGCGTGCGTGCGTGCGTGCGTGCGTGCGTGCGTGCGTGCGTGCGTGCGTGCGTGCGTGCGTGCGTGCGGTACCCTATTGGCAAAGGCCCTGATTCATTAGACGGTGGAGTGCGAGAGTTGGTGCAGATCAAAAACTCACAGTCACTGTGGATGTGGAGGCAGAATATCACATGGACAGTTATTATTCCCGACAGCATTTGTTACCCTGACTGCCTCTCGTCTCATCTATTATTCATTACATAATCATTTAACTAAGTGCAGTGATTACTTAAATGTTTAATGCCGCCCGTGATCAATATTGGTCTGAGCCTTTCAGGTGGACACAGTTTTTCGAGCATTAAAGTCTCATCACCCGTCCGGTCGATCAGGTTAAATTGCACGTGGTTACACTAATGCCCCCCCCCCTCAATAAAAAGCTTATTTTTCAACGGCAGCGTGGGAATTGTTGAGTCTTGCGTTGGACGCCTCATGTTATCACCAAGGTCCCGGGCTCAATTCTATTAGCGGCTTGCCATGTCGGGCCAAAGACGGGGAAAAAAAGGTTCACTCATACGAGAAGAAGAAATGTTTCACTCCGGAGTAGTGACATAATGAACATTGTGCTTGGCTTATGAAAGGGGCCTTTTTTTTTTTTTTTCCCATTTTAACGATGACTGCTGCAGAGAGGAGGAGAGAGTCTATCAGTACCATGTAAAGTGAATTATCTTCCTGCATCAACCCACGTATCACCCAGACTCCCATCAATTCTCCCTCTATGAATTTCCAGACAATCAAATCAGATAGCGGCCACCGCAGCCAGTGTGTGTGTGTGTGTGTGTGTGTGTGTGTGTGTGTGACATTCACATCCACGCCGTGTTCACACAGATACCACAGACGCCCTAAACATGCACTTGCCACCTGGATCGCGTGTCGGAGCCCGGCTTATAGCGCCTTAATCATATCATCCATATGTAAGCAGTGCTATTGTATTCCCTTTGCATCACTTACCCTGACCGATAATCCGACCTCCATAAAGGGGGCCCGATGTGAGGAATGAAATACAGCTTTACGTCGTTGTCCTGGGCTCGCTGGTGGCTTGGATATATCACACAGGATTTATTTTTTCCCTCCACGTGCTCCCTGAAGGCTTTGAGGTGGTTTGCCGTCTGCCAGCAGTGTGTTACATGAGCATGATACAACGGGGGGCGGCATATTTCATATTTATTTATTTTTTAAGCGTAAAAACGAGTTTGATTACAACCAAACGCTGGGATCAAAGTACTACATATATGGTGTGGGTAATTCTTTATGTTTTAAGAGCAATCTTGTTGGCAAAGATAAGTTAAAACCAGGAATAATAATAATAATAATAAGCAGTGTAACCAACTAAAGTAGAAAAGGAAGAAGAAAGGGGGAAAATTACATTGAAATGTATCCGCCTGTTGTCGGAGCTGCTGTTGATGGTTGGCCAGAATCAGCAGCATTGTAATCAGTGTATTGGCGACACATACAAATACAGAAATAAATGACAAGTAAAATCTGATTGCAAGTACCTTTGATACACAACTATTCCATTGTATAAGGCACATTTTTGTGGAAACCTTGCAAATCGGTGTTAATCAAAACCGAGCAAATATATATATATTTTTTTATTTTATTTTTTTTTAAATCAACCCAACTTTAAATTGGCGCAAACATCATTGCTTTCTCATTGATTAAAGGAGAGTGTTGGCATTCCTAGCAGACGCACCGCCGTGTCAAAGGCCAGTGCCCGTAAACAAACGAGTCGCGTCGAGGCTCTTTGTCCGTCACCTCGAGTTGCATGACCACAATTAACACGCCGGCGAGCAGCAACTTCCCACGCAGGAATTTGAATCTTTCAATCACACCGCAAATATTACACCATGCTCCCTAGTATGCAATTACGAGCCAGTGCGGGTCGAACAGCGGCAAATATTCAGGCTGTAATGTCGAGAAAGGGACACAGATTGAAATAACGGCTCTGTGATGTAGACCCCAGTGCCGTTCGAAAACTGCACTCATTCCCAGAAGCATCTGCAGGCCCAGCTGTACAGGCGCACCACTGAGATCCTCAGCTCTTTATCAATATTACTACAATGTGTGTGCGCAAGTGTGTGTGTGAGAAGGAGAGAGGGGAGAGGTGGGGGGAGAGGGGGGGGGGGGGGGGGGGGGGCGTCTTGAGAAGTTTTCAGCGATGCAGTAATGAATGTCTCTCTGGTGGATCGGCATGTAAACACTGGAGTAGAGTGAACTCTGGCAACAACCATTCCCATTTGGCTCAATTAGACCCCGAAACTGAGACAATCAATGGTGCCGGCCTCACTGCCGGCCCCGCTTGTTGGCGGCGGCGCCACACTCGCTAAAAACAAAATGGGAATAATCAAAGTCCATAATTAGTTGGCCTGAGAGGGTGCAGGAGTAGTTTTTTTTTTGGTTTGTTTTTAACGGGCCAGCTCTATGCGAGGATAAATGCACACAGCCTGGAGGAAAGAGGACAAAAGAAAATGCAGTGTGAGATCGGTGCTATAGAGTGGCTTCTCTAAGAGAAACCCCTACGCCACACACAAGCAGTGGCCCACGATCCTTTTTTTTTTTTTTTTGCGTGGCGACAAATGAAACACCGAGGGAGATGTCGAAATATGATGAAAAAGTAGGAGGGGATTTTGGTTTTTGATCAGCGGGATCACTCAGATGGGCAAAGGGGCATCTATAACACTCTGGGATGGAAGAAGAAGAAGAAGAAGATCAGATGGAAAAATAAATAAATAAGAAATATGTATATTTATATATAGAGCAAGGGGGTGTCCTTTAATGTGATGGTAGTCTGGGGATTTGACAGCTAACTTGGGAGGGAATGCGGAGAGAAAGCCGGGGGAAAATGCCCAGATTCACAGATATCCGACACATCGGCACAAAGATGTGAGCTCGCTGCAGGATCTGCACAGAGATCCAGAGCTGGGAAGGAGATATACTCCCCCGTACATTGTCACCATTTCATACACAAACACTACAAAACAATCGGCAATCTGCGGAGGCCCTTATATTCAGCCCATCTGGTCTTATAGAGCTATAGATACATTATAAAGATACCGTGGGTTGCCCCACTAATGAGCGAACACGAGTTCTTGGCTTCTTCCCTGTGCGTTTATTAATTTCTCGAAACACAAAATCTCAGAGGTGGTCTCTCACCGCTCGGAGGTTCTCCTCCAATCACAGTCAGCTCACTCGGTGTCAAAGATAAACAATGTCAGACTACCAAAAATGTTCAGTATCCCTGGAAAACACAAACTCAATCAACAGTCTATCTTTGCCTATTGCACATGAGCGTCCAAACGCACCCCTAATAACACTTAGTAACACTTGGAAACATTAGAGTTAGAATTGCGCATCGTCCCACACAAACATGCACATGCAAACACACAAGTCGGGGGAAATTTGACCTCTGCATTTAAGCCATTTGTGGCGCATGCAAGGCGGAGTCTCTTTTCTTAGTGGCGGGGGTTCGTGCATCCTTCCAGATGGAGACCTGGAAGACCACCTCTCCCCCAACATGAACCCAAAACTGAATTTTGCATTTTTCCTCCCAACGAAACCAAGAGAATATCTGAAGATAAAGATGCTCCTCCTCCTCACCACACATCTAAATCATTACGACGAAATGAAGTTAGTGCAAGCACACTTAACACTGAAGGAGGAGATTCAATTTAAAAGAGAAATCCAAATGAGTCCTGCACATTACAACTTCCTCAGCCCTAACTCTTCCTGTCATTATTTTAACTTCCTGATTGAACTTGGCTAATAAAATCATGGCAGATTCAGAGTAAATCATAGCAAAACGCTGCAGCCTGCCCGGGAACCAGATGTTACAAAAATGAAAACTTTTAATTCATGACGAGTCTGCAGCACTGAATGATTATACAGATGGAAGTTAATTAGCTATGATGCGGATGTTGCATCATACTGAACGGTCTGCAGCACATAATTATGGTATCAGCAGAAAATGGATTCAATACTGTTGATTTTTTTTTTGATTTTTTTTTTTAAGTTTGAATTGCTGTGTCACTTTTATACCACATTTCTTTTAAATGTGTCCTCACTCGAATTGTGGTACAGTGGAAGAATAACTTCTCGCTGGGAATGCTATGGCATGCCATCAGTGAAACAATAGACTGTGTTACTTCTATTTCTGCTAGTGATGAGGGGGAAGGTGACGCTGGCACAGGCCGGGGTCACGCTGCCCCTGGTACAGTAACAGAGGGTGGGCTGCCTAATGATGAGGAAGATGGCTTCAATGTAAATGGCTGCCAAGTTGAAGTCGAATATGGGTGAAGTGTGTGTGTGTCTATGTGTGTGAGTGTGAGTGTGTGTGCGTGCGTGCGTGTGTGTCTATGAGTGTGAGCGTGAGTGCGCGCGTGCGTGAGTGCGTGTGTGGGCTGCTTTGGTATCTGGCCCAGAATCACAAACTCTCCAATCCATGCACTCACATATTCACACAAAAGGCATAAACAGTCAGGTATAAACAACAATGAACACTCACATAAACACAAAAACACGCACGCACGCACGCACGCACGCACACACACACAGCATTTAGAAGTTAACATTTTGAACATCAGTTCAGAGCTGGCTTTGGAATCCTTCTTTACGTGTCTGAAGTAACTCGTGATCTCACTTCCCCGCTTTTATGCAAATAAAAAAAGTACAAAAAGTAAAACTGAGAGGTCAGTTTTAGAAAGGCCTGAGAGAATAGCAGGGTTTTTTTTGGACAACCTCCCAGGTGTGTGGCAGACCGCCCCCCCCCCCTCATCCCACTATACTCATCCCACTGCGTGTGTGGGCTGCTTTGGTATCTGGCCCAGAATCACAAACTCTCCAATCCATGCACTCACATATTCACACAAAAGGCATAAACAGTCAGGTATAAACAACAATGAACACTCACATAAACACAAAAACACGCACGCACGCACGCACGCACGCACACACACACAGCATTTAGAAGTTAACATTTTGAACATCAGTTCAGAGCTGGCTTTGGAATCCTTCTTTACGTGTCTGAAGTAACTCGTGATCTCACTTCCCCGCTTTTATGCAAATAAAAAAAGTACAAAAAGTAAAACTGGGAGGTCAGTTTTAGAAAGGCCTGAGAGAATAGCAGGGTTTTTTTTGGACAACCTCCCAGGTGTGTGGCAGACCGCCCCCCCCCCCTCATCCCACTATACTGTCCACTGAGCCTATTATTTTTTCACCTCCTCCATCCAGCAGTGCTGTTTTTTTTTAACTCCATCTCCCAGCCCACAATGTGCCTCTCTATTGCTCCGATCAGAGACTTCAAAGTTGGCTTCTTGTTTCTTTGCCCAAGCGAGCCTAGCGTCTGCATAAATCACTTAATGCACAAACATAATTAAATACATATTCCAAATGTATGCACTGGGATCACTGCCTGTTTGTTTTCCATTTGGGCCGTTGGAGAGCCCAAACACAGGCCACCCTAAATGGAGAGGCAGAGACGCGCGTCGACCGTGCTTTAATACAAAGGTGCTGAAAAAAGGAGAGAAAGTAGCGAAATCGAAGCGGACCAGTTTTGCATCCCAAGCGTGGACGTGTTGAGGGGGAAGGAGGGGGGGGGAGGGTAATGGAGCCACTGAATGCAGAGCATCCAGCAATAAGGAGCTGCGCCACATGAATAGAAATGGAGCGTGCTCCGTGGCGCAATCATAAAGAGGCCTCTGTGTGCGCAGCTGTCATTTCAGGGGGATTTGAAAAAAAAATGATAATGTGACATAATGTGGAAACACAGAAGTACTTTTCCTGCAGCCCCAGACTTTGCTCTTCAGCGGTGAAATAAAACAACAAATACAGCACAAAATGAAAAAAAGCGCGCCCATGTGCAACTCTGCCCCGAATCCTGCTCCACGGTGGTGGGGTGGAGTTTCGTTTTAGTGAGTGAACCCGCACGGATAAAGGATGTTGTTTCCCCGTGTTGTCACGTTTTTTCCTCGTCTCTCGCCCATTGGCATTAATAATGAAGGATGTGCACCTTGTTTATTTTTCGATTCAATATTTACTCCTTGTCAGATGCATTTGGGGGCTTTTCATCATCACTGCTCTCCAAGCGCTACATTTTCCTCTATGGTATTTGTCCTCACTGTTAATGTTTGATGAACCCCACAATAAAATGGGGGGGGGGGGGCTCTACCTGTGCCACACTGTTTTTTTTTATCTCATCCTCGGCTGATGTTTGGAGCTTCTTCTCCAACAACATGCTTCCTCCTCAGGGACTCCCCTCCTTTTTTTGTTTTTTTCGGGACTCCCTATTTCTTACCCTCAAGGTAAATTTAGGCGAGATTGAATTAGGCATGAGAAAGTAGGTCACTGGCTTTGATCACGTTGCTGGCATTGCTAGTGTGAAGGTTTAACCTGACGCTTGCATATTCCCACCAGCAGCCTCAGCTGGCCAGACGTTTTCTCCTTCTTCCTTCCCTTCCTGTTTATTTCCTCTGGGTTACTTTGCTATGTAAAATGTTTTCTCCACGCTGAATTGTACACTAATGCACTCAGGCAGTGGCAGACAGCTCAACTTTCTTCCTGATTGTTTTGTTCATGTTTGTTGGTTTCATTTTTTATTTCAGATTGTTTGTTTTTTTGTTGTTTTTTTTAATGCAACTTTCCGCTGCTTTTGTTTTTTAAACACACACACACACAGAATCTTTTTTAAGCTGTCCGGTTATATTGTCTTTGTTCTATTTTATTGTCATATTGTTGAGGGAAAAAGGAAACCAAAAAGGTTTTTAAGAGTGAAAATATCCTGTATAGATATGCTCGCATGCTAGATGTGTTAAAAAGTTATTGTCTGCCGATTGAATAACAAGAGACTCGTCACTGGTCAACAGAAGAAAACAAAATCAGTGCAAAAGGATCTTAATTAGGCCACACGAGGCCTGGGCCTGGTTCTGTTATAAAACCCTGGATCACCGTGCAGCATTGGGGTGACTATTGTATGCCTGTACAGTGGAATTTGTGGATTGTGGAACTGTGAGCAAGCAAAATTTGCAGTCCACCCACACTTCCCTAATAATAGCTGGTTTTCTGTCCCAAATGTGACTCGTAAACCAAAAAACAAAAACAGCAACAACACAACACTGAAAACAGCACTATAGATCTGCAGATCAATGGCTTTCCTAATATCAGCCTCTTTAAAACAGCACATATATCCGCCATGTAAAAATTGTTATTGGCATGTCTCGTATGACTATGTCAAAATTTGCATCGTCTTCACCACTGGCCAACAGAACTTTGATCTGATAATGGCACTAGATCAAAAGTGGAGATGCTTCATACATGTCAACATCCTGTCAGCTCTCAGGCAAAATCAACAGCATAAGGTCATGAGGATCCATCGTCACGGGAGCATGAAGGTACAAGAAATGCTGGACTCCATCCAGATTCCCTCTGGGCCAAAGTGCCCCACTGACCGACCAGCACTGTTGAGAAGGTGCAAAAAAAACAAAGAGATATTCTTCTGAGGAACATAAACACTGTCAGGAATATTCAAAATAATTATTGTTTTAATATAATCACTGGCTATATTGACACCAGAAGAACAGCGCAGTCTCAACAAATGTAACTCCATGCGACTTAAAATCTATTTTGGTTAGTTTTTTTTTTTCTGGACAAAAAGAAAACACAATCCTCCATTCCTATTTTATTTCTGGGCACAAATATTTTCTAGTTTTTGTTGTGATGGAGCTCATCACCCTTATCGTTCAATCAAACCACAGCTAAATTGTTATTATTTCTGACCATCGACCCTTTACACACCTTAGACCACGTCTACACCTTTTATTGTCAGTGCGGTCGTGAAGTAGAGGGCGGGGGGGGGGGGGGGGGGGGGGGCTCGGGGGGGGGGGGGGGGTGAACGAGAAAGCTAGCGGGGGGGGGGGGGCGAGGGGGTCTCTAAGCAGCCACTCCACTGACATGTTGCACACAATTAGTCGGCTGCAGAGGGCCCATATGGCTGACATGTCTGCTGTTGTTCCAAGGTGAAGACAAGGCAGAGTGCCTGGTAAACAAAGGTAGCCCACACATCCACACCTACACAAAATCGCACACACAGTTACACACACAAACACACACCTCTCTGCTTAGCACCTTTAATGCCGTCCCTGCATCCCCTCACTGACCAGACCCCTTTACTGTCCGGGGTCAAGCCCGTGTCAGATGTACAGTGACCCTGGGCTGAATGGCCTTAATTGGGCGATGCAACAGCTTTTTCTTTTTTTTTTTTTTTTTGACCCATGGTGGCCAAACCAATTAAACCAAACACTACTTCCAGAATGTATTGCAGCACCTCACTTGTCTCCAGAATGACTCCATCCCTACTTGAGCACCCATTTGACTTTTTTAACCATTTTTAATCAACCACCTGAATGTTTTACGAACATCTCATGCAGATTTTCAACACGTTCACAGCTACGGGCGTATCAAACAATGTCCCCACCAGATTACATGGTCATCCATCCAATTATTTCGACCTAGTTTATTCTGGAGCTAGGTGTTGGTTCAGCCGATATCGTCATCCCTGCAGTCACGCGCCTGGAGAAGCTAAACATATGGACATATGGATTATTTAAATGGGTTTCGGACCAAACTCAGCAACCTTGACCAATAAGGTCAAAACCGGTTAATGCTTGAACAAAGAAGCCACAAATCACCGTGTCACACTTACAGCATCCAAATGCTCAGGCTGAACTCTGGGGCCTCATTACAGCTGACCACTTGTACTCATATTAAGATGCATTGTCCCGTGGGACAGGAGGTTTCATCAGAAAATGGTGGAAACAATGAAAGGCGGAATCTCATAAAAAGGATCAACCCTTAAAAAAATAGTCCGGTTTTAACAGAAAATCCACCTTCAACACAGCAATGGCAATCACGCTTCTGGATCTACACACGACCGGCTTTTGAATATGAAAATTCTCGGAGGCACCCAGCCACGTTTAAATCCCAGTCAAAACCTCGAATAACTTAAAGACAGAGTGTCACGGCTGCTCCTCATCCAGCTCGAGTAAGCTTAAGCAGATCTGCATCTACAGTACATCAGATGAAAAAGAAAGAAAAAGTCAATAAATTGTCACGTGCAGGGCTACTGCCGATATTGACACCCACACATTCAAACTTTGCAATGTTGCTTTAGAAAATGTTTCCATGGTGGCTCGCAATATAATGAGGTCATTTTCCCCAGGAAGCATTAAGTATGTTTTCACTTTGTCATCGTGTGATGAGTTTAGTGCAAGGACATATATTTCGCATCATTTCGGGGGATTTGGGAATGCCAAATAAAACATCAACTATACAGTATATGTGCAGTGTGCCGTCCAACAGCCACAGATTATTCCATACACTTAGAAAAAAAATAAACGATAATCACTTCACTCTGGCTTCGTTAACAACTGGAACAGATGTGGACGCTATTTCCTCTGCCTATGCATTTGTATGGAGAAAGAATTGCAGTGTTTTCTCTAAACGCTGCCAAAGTTGTTCTTATTGTCCCTGAAAAAAAAAAAAAAAAAAAAAAAGAATCCTCCTCTCCCTCTTCTTTTCCAATGTCACTCGCACCTCCGGAGTGACGGAGGAGACGGAGGATGTGCTTTGACAGCCACCCTGGGTCAAACACCCTCCCATTTCTGCAAATAGCCATGACTTATTTGCAGGGAGGAAGGGCTGCAGTGAGATATTGACAGGACTCATTTGCATGTCTGCCAGGTTGCACGCAGGAGAGTGGCGGAGGGAGTGCTAGCAGGGAATAGATGGAATGTGATGGCTCGCATTATCCCACCCCCGGGCCCGATCACTCAGAATCACTGTGCAAAATGATCACACACAGCGCGCCGTGGCTGGAGCGGACAAAGTCGGATGTGAAGCCTGCAAACTTCTATTCTCTTGCGCGTTAACTCGGGAAATGTTGCCAGACTTCCTCAATCGCCAGAAATGATTATAACATTACATTTTTCAAAGCTTTTTCAAAACCACCAGGTAGACCATTTTTGTTGGTAAACAATAAAAGAGCAGTCACATGTGTGGCATGCATTATTTAGTTTTATGTGGCGCAGGGAGGATGAGTGTTGTGTTGTGTTGCCAGACAGGAGAAATTGAGTTTTTTATTGGCCACACAAAGGTTTGGACTGAAGTAGTAAAAGAAATTTTAACTTTGTTCATACTTGCCTATCTATTCAATCACTGTCTTTCCAGCGACATATAAACCAACAAACCTGTAGTATGCCTCTGCAAGGTTGTTGTATATTCTAATTTAAGGAATTACTTAAACAAGTCAGTCACACTGTGGCTGATCAGATTGAAATTCACACAATATATTCCTCAACTTGACTGTAATACCCAACGTTCAGGTATTGGAACATCTCTAATAAACATTATATATGAATATAAATGTATTGCAGTCTGTCTGAGGTGGTACTAATAACAAAATGCTTGATAGTGACGGGAATGCCAGGCTCGCGACAAGGAGCACTTGAGTGCAGATGAAATGGGGTCCAGTGTAAACACGGAGGACACTCCAGGTTATCCCAAGAAGGCGGAGATGCTCTTCAAGAGCTCCTCCGAGGTGTGGAGAGGTAGACCCCATACCTGTCGATAAAGGTCAAGTGCCGCAAGTGAATGCATGGAGGCGGAAACTGTTTTCAACCCCAACAACACCTGTGTGCGCGTTTTTTTTTTTTTCTCTCTGCACTCCACGGGACACAGAGCCAAAGGCTGGCCGGCCTTCTAATGGTTAATCAATACCGCCGAGAGTCCCCCTGGATATGTGTCGAGATATTTGGGAGCTGAACCACAATAATAAGCCGTATAAGGCGTCGGTCTGCAGAGGGAGGCAGGTAAAAGTCGATACTTTTGTACTTGGGCCCCAGATTGATGGAGGCTGACCGGGCCGTTAGGTGTCGGGCAAGAAAGCAAAGATGGAGAGAAGACAGAAGGAGGAGGAGGGAGAACGGTGATAAGACGGCTCATCCCAAACAGTCCCAGCATCTGGAGTGTTATATGCCACAGATAGATCGCATCTCACCATAAAAAAACAAAGTGCTCTTCTGTTCTGCTACCCGCTCCGTTTTTGTTTTTTTTCTTTAATACCGCAGGTTTATCCTCCTTATCTCTCACCTTTCTATATTTATCTCTATAGCAATTCAGTTTCTTTAATGGAGGTCACCTGCCTATCCACGGTGGAGCATCTTTTGACGCTACAGCTACAGCTCGCCGTGTCTCCACATGGAAGTCTTAAACCCCCCCCCCCCCCCGACTCTTTGAGTGTAAAGTAAATATAACCTGAAATGATGCCACATGTGATTGATTGTCATTTTTATTTACTTATTGATTTATTTTTTGTTTGAAAGGAGATCAAACAATTTCCAAATATACATATGCTCTCCTTCCTGGCTGCAGTTAGCTGTAGGTTAAGGCAAGCACTATTTTTATATATTCCATTAACTTCCCTGTGGCGTAATATTCCCAGTGGAAGAAAAACACCCCTGTATTTGTTTGAGCTCTGTTCCAGAGTTGGCAAGCAAACACACACACACGCACACACACACAGGCTTTCTATGTGAGCGACAGATCTTGTGCGCATCTTGTTTTTCCGACCGACTACCATTTAGCTACTGTGTGAGGCTGCTGTCTTTTTCCTGGCTCTGCTATTAGATTTTCCCCACGAGAGTCCCTTATCTCCCCGCCTTGATGGGTATCTGGACACTTGCCATCTCATTGTATATCAGCTTCAGCTTCATTCAGCCACAATATGGATCACAAGAGAGCCGCCGAAGATCTCTTCAAAGGCCAGGATTGTCGTTAAGAGGCCTAAATAATGGTCTTATTTGACTAAAGGCTTTTTAAAGCCCATTTATCCAAGAAAATGAGGAACAGACTGAGGATTAAACTCATACTTAAAGAAGTGCATGGCTGTTATTTTGGGTTTTTTTTATTTTTAATGTGCCAACCTTTTTCTTTTTTATACCCATATACGTGTAGCAAGGGATTTGAGGCGTGTTGTCCTCATTTCCAACAAACGATGCAGCTGCATGAACAAAGGATGAAGCTGGAATTATCAATGCAAAGCAACACCAGACAATGGCGCTTGCATATCACTCAAAACACAATTGGTGCACATGTGCACCCATATAAATGCTGAGTCCATGTCCGTGCATGCAAACATCAACACTTCCACACACACACACACACACACACACACTCGTGCCATTGTTTCTCATTCAGCCCAAGTTGTCCACCGAAGCCCACCCACGACACTCTGCAGCACATTATTAGACCTGAAGGATGCTCCTATCAGCCTCTGTACGCCTCAGCTGATACCTTCAAAGTCCAAACAAGGGGACTCGATTGTGTCCAGGAGACGGGTCCTCTCCCCGCGGAGCACAGAAATCAAGGCGGTACACTGCCATCTTGTGAGAGAAGCAAAGGCGGAGACACAACGAGCTGCAGCAACAGGCAAATCAAGGAGAATTTGCCTAACTAATGACCATTGCAAATAGCTCATGGTTTAACAGTTGAATACTGAGGATTTTTTTTTTTTGTCTTCGCCCCATTGTCTCCGTCCCCACAAAGCAGATCAAATGCAGCCTCATTTACCGTCACAGATAAAAACCAACTCACATATGCGCAAAAAAAAAAAAAAAAGGATGTACCAGCTTAATGTGCAGACAGACGCGCTCACAGGTGAGTCAGACGTGTATTATCTGTGCGCTTCTCAGCAGAATAGTGCTTAAGCCGGGATGAAAGGACCACGCTGAACACACGAGCATTAACATGCTAATAGCCCGCTCCCTTTGTTACCCCTCTCATCTGCGAAAATGTCAAGGCTAATCTGTGTAATTCCTAATGATGGCGACAGGGTGATAAACACCGCGCGCTGTGTCCTGGCTTTAGTCTGCGGCGAAGCCAGCGAAGGCGGCAGGGCTACAGAGGATAACGCGCTTATCACCCTGCGAGTGCTTTATGATATCTGTCTTTATGGGATTAATTGTTTCCTCTTTCATGTTTACCCTTCAATTTGACTAAATCAAATCCAGAATTTGAAAATGCAATTTGCAGCCAAACGCACGCAGTATTGCATATTCTGAAAGCCACGCTCAAAGGCTGGTGTGAAAAATCATTTATCAAGTAGAAAGAGCAGATGGGTGAAAGGAGAGATTAAAGGAGTGATGCTTTTTCAAGGTCAAGGGTCAAATCGGGTTTATTATCCCTGTCCACATTAATTTCAATTTTAAATTGATTTCACATTAATAATAAAGACTACACGTCGGTTGCATGCTGAATATGCGACTGCCAGGACAGTTCGTGCCTTCAATCGTCTCCGACTAAACACCAGTGTTGCATTCGAGTCAAGGACTGGACTCAGATCTCGAGGACAAGGACTGACGCTTCTGTTGAGTTTGCGTATGTCCAATGAGGTATGAGGGACAACCTCGAACTTCAGATGACATCTTTCAAGGATGGGAGCCACAAACGCAGGGGAGAGGCAAATGTTTCTTAGACCCCCTCCAGACGTCGAATTAACATTCGTACTGAACACACCCTGAACAAGTCCTCAGTGTGTTTTGAGAACGCCGGAAAGGCTAGAAATCAGACATTTTTGACAGCACAAACAGACAATGGACCAAAAAAAGAATCAAAAAGTTAGACTTTAGATATGTCGTTTTGCCTGCAGAAAAAAAACAAAAAAAAACGAAACTAGCAACAGGGCTTAAATGCTGTGTATAAGAATTCCCCGGATTACAAACAAGATCAAGACACAATGCATCCAACATAAAAGCTTTTCCGGGCCGGCTTTTCTCCTCCAGAGGAGCCTTGTGATGCCAAAGCTCAGGATCCCGGCACATTTGAGGAGGATGAAATATGGCAAGAGCCAATGCCAGAAGATCAACAGGCAGTCAAGGCCACTTTGGCTGAGAAGGAAGATGAAGAGACTGTCATGCTTCGCACATTCACTGCACACGGTCATAAAAGACGCTTTGAAAGACACCAGCGGGCTGCTGTCGAGCATTCCTGGCAAAGCAATCCTCCCCGGCAGGAAGCGGTGAAGCGCGGTCGGCTGATGCAACAATTCCAACGGCACAAAATGCCAAGTGATGGAATTCCAGTCTGAAACGGGTGGAGGCTCGTGTGCCTTTACACGTGCACGAGTGTTTCACAGGGTTGGAAATGGAAGGACCCAGAAGCCCCATCTTATCCCAGCGGGAGTATGTTCAGCTCAGAGAACTGATCAAAGTCCCTGATGCGTTCTCTATGATTGTGCCCCGCGTCCGTAAAAGTCACCTGGAGGGTGCGCTATATACTGTATTTGATACGGAAACAATGTGTAAGCTTAATATTAATATTAGGGCCACAAGCATATTGTTTTTCCACATCCTTAAAGATTTAAGAGCTGGAGCCAATCTTGATGGACTTGGACTCTGTCATAGGTAAAGACCGACTTATCTGGTGACTGAAGATTTGCTAACTATAATAACAGAAACAATATAGTATATTTATGAAAAATAAAAAACGTAAAAACCTTTTTAAACGGAGATCATTTTCCATTAAGAAGATTGACAGAGATGTACTTAACAGAAGATAAATAAATAAAAATATCAATATAAACAATGCAAATCTGTGTACTATCCAAAAACGAAACCCCACACCCAGTATGAGAAAGACAGAAAGAGCCGTTAATATTATTAATGATTATAATGATATAGTTCCAGGGCAGCAGGCACAACTGATGTCAAAGAATATAACAAACCTCATTAAAATGCTCAACATCAAATGTTTACTTTGAGATGGATGGATTGAAACCAAAAAAAGGATTTATCCCTGCATGACAGACACAATATTACCATCACATCATAATAAATCTACAATGTTGTATGTCATCTAAAAGCAATAAGGAATGAAGTCTGGGAATGTAAACACAGCACCCGGAGTCTGTGATGATCGACTGCTCCGCCGCATGCTTTTCTAACCGGCGCCGACAAACAAGATCATTTGGATTTTGCATGCGTGTCAACTTTAATCGCACCTTACAGAACATACCCCCGACTTGACAAAAGGCTCCTTTAAAAATTGGATCCAGATCAGCAAAGTAAATCAATTCAACGTGTTGGTTTTACGACAAATGAACGGCCGATGTGTGAATTGACGTGTGACTGCTGTCTGCTGCCCTTGCCCACGGTCTGTTGGTGTATCAGGCTGCAGAAGCCATCAAGTTAATGTCCTCTATCAGGACCTTATTATCAGACACGGCCACGCTCCCCGCAGCAAGATGAGAACTATTCCAGTTGTGCCTAATGCCTTTGAGTGGAGACAATCTGCATGGTCAGACAGGCTTAACAGGGACAGGTAGCCTTTAACAGCCGGGGACACGCAAAACACGGACAAACATCCCGGCGCTTTATGGCCACACTGTGCTGCCGTATTAGAAAGCCAAAGAGTGGAGATTGGACAAAATTTTTTTTTTTTAAAACCTTTCAACCCCGGCAGATGGAGCTGAGGAAAAAAAAATAAATAAAAAATAACAAAAATTGAATAATGTCACTATGTGTGTGTGTGTGTGTGTGTGTGTGTGTGTGTGTGTGTGTGTGTGTGTGTGTGTGTGTGTGTGTACGTGCGCGTGTGTGCGTGTGTGCGTGTGTGCGTGTGTGTGTGTATGCATGGGTAGGGGGCGCCCTGTTCATTACCTACCCACCCACCCACCACCACCACTACCCCCTTGACTTCTGTGCCAACGACAACACGGTGGGCTTGAGTTGGAGCGCACAACAACCCAAGGTTAACACAGATGGAGGGGGACAATACGGTGGCACACGCTTCACTGAAACGGAGCGAGGGATGACTTTCATTTCCAGTCCTCATCTTGCTATCTGTAATTGTTGAAGGACGGCGCACTGCTATAGTCGCGGGCTGGGTCTTTATTGTCAGACAGTGTAAACGGTGACGAAGCAAACGGGATGCTTCAGCCGCGGGTGGACGGGGGACAGCGCACGCATGCATGCGAGCTCGTGCGGGAGGAAGGAAGGTGCCGCGTCTACTCGTACCCTGGAGGCCTGGAGGGATTTAACGAGCGAGGGACCCTGGAGGCCTGGAGGGATTTAACGAGCGGGGGGGGGGGGGGGGGGGGGGGGGCGATGGGAGATAATTATCAAAATGGCCCTGACGTCATTCCCTCCCTTCAGCCTGACAGATAGACGTGCTGCTGATGAGGCGCAGGGATAGAAATGAAGATAACCGCAAGATGAGACAGCCCAGGGCATGTTTTAGATACATACTCATCTGAGCGCGCACACACACACACACACACACACAGAGGAACACATGCCCGCACGCATACACAAACCAGTTCATCGGAGCACTGCTGTTCGAGGGTGTGGACAGGTAATGAGAGAATATTGATTTGGAATTTACTCAACTGATATTCTTGGATCTCTCAGGCCTGGCCATTAATATCATTATTGCCGAAGCGCTGCATGGCCTAACGCTGTTAGCATCAATCTGTGCTGATTTTACCTGCCCGATCATTATTCATTATTAACAAGTAGGATTGAGTCAGTGTGAGGGGCGCAAAATTGGATTTGCCTTCGAGTTCTTACTCAGCTTTCTGGAGCCTGTGTGACCTCTAATCTTAAAGAAAAACATATTTTTTGGGGGAGTTTAAAACATTAACTTTCTTATCTCAAACTATAAGTTATGCAGCACCACAGTTCAGATCGGACAGCGAGTCTTTCTTCCATATAGGTTACACCCATCACCTGGTTGCTGCGTGACATTTCTGTGGATTTTATCTCTCCGTCATAATCCGTGTGTAAAAATGCCATAAGGCCTTGTTAAAGCATGTGCGTAAAATGCCAACCAATGCAACTCAGGATAAACAAAAGCTTATGTTGCAGCAAAACGTTCACAGTGGGTTAGTTATTGCCAGAGGACACCTGTAGGATATTATGTATAAACACGCAATAAATGACAATATATAGCAAAAAAAAAACGATTGCAAATCTATTGTTCAGTGAAGTCTGAGCTTCTGTTTCCTGCGAGACATTAACTTTAACTAAAACTTCCCCCTCCTTCCTTATTTTACCCAAGTGAGAAGTTATTAAGAGGAGTTTTCCAGGGCAGATATTTCTGAAACACCTCCAGGGGAGCATCATCATCACTGAATCATTAGCACAGTTTGTTTTGCTCTGATGACGTGAAGTATAATTCAATTTAGCAACTTACCAGATTTCCTTCAGCTTGTCTTGGAGGGATTTGTATCCTCACAATGTCTTGGGATAACTGCAAGACAACAGGGTTACCAGATTAGATACGGACAGCACAATCAGAGCCTATAACCTATCCAGTCATCATTAAAAGTTCACATTAAATGATATAAATGTTTAGGAATATAGAAGAGAAAAGTTGCCTTCAGTCTTTTGTATTATCAGTACCATCATGTGAGGCATACTTACAATAATGAACCAATGACAAACGAATCACTTCTTAGAGCAAATTAAAAGAAGGTGACATACAAAGAGCAAACACATGATCGGTGCATTAAATCCTATAAAAATAAATACAGGTACATTATGTGGAAAAGTGATTCTATTTTTAAAGTCTGATCACCATAGTTAACAGACATTTAAATCTTAGATTATTATTTCAGTGGGACTCAATTGCCTCCCAAAATGTGTAAAACATGTAATTGTTTTCGTGGATATAAATTAACTCTCACAATGACTGCAAAAAGCAGAAAAGGACCAGGCATTACTATGTGCCATAACACATATGTACACACAGGCTGTGTACATAGGCTGTTCTATTAACAGGAGAGAACATGATCAAGAGGTGGACCATGTGTGGTCTCAGGTGTGACGGCTGCAGCCGTGTGGCTGTGAGGGGAAAGGTCGTTCTGGTGTGGCAAAACACTGAGGTCTTTCAAGTGTGATGGAATAGAACGAAGTGAACCGTACTTTGAGTGTGTCATTTCACACACACACACACACGCGCACATCTAGAAAAAATAATCTGTGGCAAAATATCAAAAAATCTTATCTGCAGAGATAACCAGCATACCTGGAGATGCACTTCACTTTGTGGATTAGCACAGTCTAACACATCCAATTGTAGTTATTCCTCTTTGATACCTCACAGTGAAAATTCTCCCACATCCTGTGAAGACAGAGAAAAAGTCAGTGAAGGGTTTTTCACTTTAAATTAAGACGATCTCTGGAAAATAACTTTTTTTTAACATCTGCTTTAATTCAGTTACTTTTTATAATAACTTATTTAGAAAATAAAACAACAAGGTAATACAGACATAAAAGATGTGCATGAAAATGGAAATGAAAATTGATCTCAGACCATTTCCTGTTCATATATGATATTGACTAATAATGCATTCTATCCGATTTTTAAACGTCTGGCTGGTTTAGCCCAATGATGAGTTAGGGTTTATATTTAAATCATAATAACTGAGCACATATCTCAGCAATGTTAAAAAAAAAAAGGGCTGTACAAAATAAATGAAACTAGACATGGCAGATTAAATGAGAATCAAGCGAAATAAATATGATCAGAGAAAAACAGAAAATAAAAGAGAATAGATAATATCAAATAAACGGGATTAGTTGGTGTAAATAAAAGCAGGCAAAAAACATTTCTAAAAGCTTCCCCAATAAGACACGTTTTAAGGAGGATAAATCCCATCCCCTTATTATAGCTGAGATTAAAAGCACAGAGTCCAGTAGATTTAACTTTGGACATACACAAAAAAATATGACATATTAATTAATTAGCTTTAAACTGTTTTGGCTGCACTGACTGCTCTGAGTCATGTCTGTGACCGTGGGATGAAGTCACACCATTGGCCATTGCTCTTTGAAAATCAAGTCTCACGGGCACGGTTTATGATGTTGGGTCATTTTAAATGAGTCTATAGTCTAACAAAGTATAATCATGCAGTATATCTGAACTAAAGTATGGTAAAAAATATAAATAATTATGTCTTGTGTATTTTCCTAACACATGAAGACATCCAATCGTATGGTCAAACCAAGTCGTTGGACACTTAAACACAAGGGAGCCATACTTTAAGTTAAGCTAAGCTAGCTAAAAGAATGTCTCTACAGCCACTTAATCAATACAAACACAATCAGAAACACAATCAGTCAACAGTTGGCCCATACTAGCAACAACACAAAATGGACTAATTAACAACTGCACTAACCATGGTTGCATTTGCCGACTCTCATATGAAACTGCAGGCATTGGTTTCACAGACAGGGGGCTCAGGCTAAGCTAGTAGCCGAAATGCAGCTAGCGCTAACCAACTTCTACCTTGTTGTCCTTTTAGCTAGGTGCTGATGTTCTTTATCCAATGGAGGGAGTATCACATCCACACACCTGATTTTTTTTTCGCGCAATGGCAAACAGCGTCATATCCTGTAAGAACTGGCCTTCAAAATAAAAGCTCAGAGCGATATTAAAAGAAAATAAAGAAAGAGGGGCAAACAGAAAACGATGAAACGGGACACAAAATCAATAGTTAACATTGCAATCCAATTAATTTTAGTTATTTAATTTAACAGTGTCTCTTCATCAAGGCTGACTCACAGGACTATAAAAACTATACAGGGGTTGTTTTATCATTGTGACACCATCCAAAACATTGAAATATCTTCATGATCAGCTGAGCCCCAAACATATATATATATATATATATATCTATAAAGTGTTAAAAGTCCTGTGATAGTGTACCTCACACCTGTTTACCATCTCAAAATCAAGTTGTCGAGTCATTTTCCTGGTGGAGATGGGAAGTGTGTGACAGCAGCAGCTCATATTAGAGGACATCACTGCTCCAGGCCATGTGGAGTTGGACTGAACACTGAGGTGGAAGATCCTGGCTGGGAATGGAGACACTTAAGCTGTCATGGCCTGTCGAAAATGAACAGATAGTGGTGATGAATGATGATGGCTTTGCTCTCATAATATTATATGCTGCACCATGAACATGGTTGTTTCTTTTAAAGCCAAATCTGATTTGTTGTCCATCAACAGGGTATTTTCTTTGCAACTGACTTGTTCTAAGATTAATGGGATTAAAATGGACACAGCTAAAGAAGCTGCCGGAGATTGATGGCTGTGATTTGTCAATATGGAAATCTATATCTAGTGTTACCTTCATAACAATTAAACAGCAATGAACAAAATGATGCCATCCCACATGCCTGATGGTAAGAAATGTTTCTCTCCACTTGCTTTTTGGTGTTCAGCTATCCTTGCAAGTTTCTCCTTTGACATTGTTCAACACAGTAATCAATGAAATAAAAGCTGTGGAAATATCTTGCAATGTTTTAGAGAATCTAATCTTGATTTTGCAGAACCCGAGGCAACTCTGCAACTCTCCAAGTCTGAGAGAGACTTGGAGACTAGGTCTCTGCAGCATTTGACTTGCACACAATGGCTTGGGCTTAATCTGAAAGTTAAATTTAAAAAGTATTTGAATGCAGACATTTTTGTGCTTATTGTAATAAAAAAATCCAATAAACTAAGACTAGTTGTAATAAAATGTACATGCAAACATTTGTAACAAGGTGTTCATACAGTGTGAAAAATACACCGGCAGCTGTGGGTACGTCTTTAAATGCATCACTTCTGGGGGTTTGAGATGAAATGGGCCTGATAGTGGATGGCTGTGTCGGGGGCTTCAGAAACTGAAGCATCTGGAGAGGCTGTCAACAGGAGCTGGACACCTGTCAGCATCACCGCCTCCACCATTGTTTACAGCAATTCTCCACCCCTTCTTCCTTTCCACTTTCCACTCTCAGCTGTTAGCATTGGTATGTGTTCTTTGTTTTGTGTTTTTTTGCATTCAATTGCTCATTTCTTTTCTAACGGCACTGGGAAAAAAAAAATAATGTTTTTCTTCAATTCTAAGGCATGTTCCTAAATCAGCATACCCCTGCTCTTATGTAGTGTTTGGGGGCATTGCGTTTTAGTAATCATTCAACACAAAAAGGTAAAAGCAGATGAGGATGATGACGATGCATATGGAGGTGACCCAAAAATGTGTTATCCACGACGTGCAGTGCCACATAGCCCATGAGAACCGTGACAACAGGTGCATAGGAGAAAACAGAAAATGTGGAATACAGTACAGGAGGCATAGGCAGCATATGACATTACTCACCAGTTTGACAACAGGAAGAAATGAGCCACCTGTTTAAAAAAATAATAAACACAAAGACAAGGCTGCACATCACCGCAGTCCTGTGCCGGGCTCTGGCCAGATTTAGGCGGTTTCAAAATCAATGCAACCCCATTGGAGAAGTGAATTTGACAGGATTGATTTAAATCAGTGAATCATTATCCCCCCCCCCAAAAAAAGGTGCCAACTTCCATAAAAAGCTCCTTGACTGAAGGAATAAGCTGTGGTTTCTCCCCGTAAGTGAAAATCATTGGAGCTGTCAAACGAAGACATAATGAAACACCATGAATTACATTCAAAGGTGTACCTAATATTGTGTTCCATTTAGTTCGATCCACCTACACTGACTAAAAGCTTGGTTATTAAAATTATAATAATGGTCAATTATTATTTTATTGTTTCTGTTCAATACTGCCTTAAGCCTTATGGTAATGGTACAGTTACTTGTTAAGTTCAGTGAGAGGTGAATTTAACAAACCTTCCAACTTTATTTCTATTTTACAGCGAGCCTTTGACCTCAAACCGCCAGGACTGTGTTGTCTCACAAAAAAAAAGAAAAAACTCTATCTTCATCTAAAATCATTAGGCTTGACTTGATTTGTTTACATATGGACCGTGCAGCTCGCAGTCCCAGCTCGACGCCTTAAACTTTGTTGCATCTAGCGCATTTTATGGAGCGAGTCTTAAAAAATAAGCTTTCTTTTTGAGCGGCGCTACATTTATCTGGCATTAAAACTGAGCCATCTACAAGCACAGCCGCGCTGTTAACACTTGACTCTGGGTGGGCTGCGCTTGTGGATAAGAATGCAGTGCAGTCAAACACATTATCGCACCCGCGCGCGCGCACGCACACACACACAACAGCAATCATGCATTACTTCTGGCAAGATAGCAGAAAAGCAGACAAGAGAGGGCCCGCTGGTGTATTTGGACGCTTGTGTGTGAGAGACACGCACCAATATCAGACCTCCAAATTAAGAATCCCTTTAAGTCAGTGAGCAGCTGTGCACTTTCGTCTCTGCCCTTCACGTTGGGAGCTTCTAGTTCACTTCATGAATAGAAAGTAGCTCATTTTTTGAGGTGGCTCGTTCTCCTAAATGGCCCCTCAGATCCTTGAGCAACACTTCATTTTTCTCCCCAGTGAATAAGAAATCTATTCCCCTCCCCCCCACACTGCCTTTATTTCTATCGGTGCGTCTCTCATCTGAAAGTTGAAATGCAGGGGTGTGCGTGTGCGCGAGCGTTGTGTTACAACCTCTCCCCCCACTGTGACAAAGTGGTGTGACAGGCCGTGTCGCACGGTGGACGATTGGTGGATGGGAGCTCGCCGACACCAGATAGAGTCTGTCAATCTCCCTCTCCGGCGTTTCTAGCCCATCTGCCGACCTGATGTGTGGCCTGCAAACAAGGCAGCAGACAGACAAACACACACACACACACACACACACACACACAGGCACACACAACAGAACCTGCCTTAACCCTGCATCACCCCTGACTTGTTTTTCTTAGCCTGCAGGACTCCTCGCGCACGACTCCGGAGGTCTCAGAAAGTTGTCTCCCCAGACGGGCACACACACACACACACCGACACACACACACAGCAAACACTTCCTCTTCCACTTCTTCACCCTCTTTTTCCTTCACTTAAATGATCTTTCTAACCTGACAACAAGCTACAAACAAGCCCCCTGGACACAGAAGTCTACTGTCTGGGAGGCCCACAGCATGGAATTGAGGAAACAGGATGAGGGGGGAAAACTGGTGAAAAAATAAAAAATAAAAAATAAATCATATTAAATATTCAGTGTTGTGTTAGCCAGTTGGGTTTGTATTTGTCAAACAACTTGAGAACAGAGAGGCGTCTAAGGTGCAAACAAAGCTGCCCGTTGATTTGAATAAATTACCGGAGGATTTAACATTGAGGTCAGCTCAACCATACAATATACTGTATCACGTCATATTGTATCACTGATGTTCGCTACTGTGTTAAATATTAGTAAGCAACCACGTGGAGCATCATGGAGATTCCAGCTTAGCTTCTATTTTTTGCCCATCTCTTAACTGTTTTGTTGACACGCAACATGCAAATGAATACAGTGAGACAAACATGATGGAAAAAACTATTCCAGGACAGTCTGTGTCCTAACACAAGGAAAAAAAGAGTGACAATTAGTGAGTGATTTGTGCATGTTTGTATTCAAAAAGGAGAAAAAGTCTCAAATGTACGTTCCACGAGACGCAATTTTCTTCTGCACATTTCAAGTTGTGATTTTTTGTAACTGCTGCTTGTGAGGCCTGCGTGATAACTTAAACTTGATATCTCTGTAAGTTTTGAATTTCAGGCCCGTGACCTCAAACTTGGTTTGAATCTCCTGCCAAGGTGCAAACTCTCAAATTTGGGAACATTAATGAAGAAATGAACCCCCTTTGTTTCCTTTTACAACCTGCACTGAAACGCCCGAAGGCTGTGAGGCTGCTGCCAGCAGAATCTGACTCAAGGCCAAGTTGCAGGATCACAATGAGACAGTGTAAAGTCAAAGGGAGCGAAGTATACCAGGTTATTTTAGTAAAAATCGCTCGGCACGAATAAAAGGTTAAAAACTTTGAGTTTCCTCTTTTCATGTTTCCTCCCTTCACCCTCTCTCTGCTTTCGCCCTTTCCTATTTCCCAGTAACATTTCACTCCGCGCGGTTAATGATGCCGTCCCTCTGCGAGTTTAATCCTCTGCTTGTTTCATGGCTGTATGATCTGAGAGGCAACAATCCGTAGGAAAGCAACAACCACACACACACACACAAACACACAAAAAAAACCCACACACTTTGGAAAGAATAAACAGGCTTTTAAAAGTTACCTCTGTCCGGCTTTCACGTACAAACGGCTTCCGTTTAGCCAATCTTTACAACTCCTGAAACAAGAGGAGGATGGTGGGAAGTGGTGGGGGGGGGCGCAGTTTATGTCTACACTTAGTCTTAATTCATTAAGTCTGTGAACGCACTGTGAATGTCGGTCACTGCCGTTTAATTGTGTGTGTAATTGGGACAAATAAGGCAATGGAGGATTGTGAAGCACACATGCACAACACAAGGACCATTTATTACTCACCGAGGGAAAAAAAGAGAGAGAGACAAGGGCAATGAGAGGTAAGAGACAGAAAGTGGCTCCGTGCGACAAGAGGGAGGAAAAAACGCAGACAAAAGATCGGAGACACGGACGCACAACGGTGTGCTTTCCCCGCTTCTCCCGGTGACAATTGACGTTAGAAGAATATGCAACACTACAAAGTGTTTCTGGGTGCGAAGATGCCGACTGATACCAAACACTCTCCCCCTGCAGGGAGCAGAAAGACCTTCAGCACATAAAGACCATCCTATCTTGGCAATCCAGAGACTTGCACACACACACCCACCCCTGACTCCCCTTGGAACCTCTTCCACTCACACAGTCAATCACAGCAGTATCTTAAAAAAAAAAAGCTCCCCAAACTGTCATATTTCACACCCACCGTTGGTTAAAATGACTTGGCAATTTCAACTGCGTATATCCTGGTTTACGATTGGGGTGAAAAGACATTAAGACCACATTTTTTTTGTGATACTGTTGTACAGAAATGGGAATCTTCTGTTTGATTGTGTTGTGCGTCTACATCAAATCACGCCTAATATCCATCTACTCCACGTAGAGCAACAGTATCTCTTGGCCACCACTACGACCTGAATGGAAACACACCTGTGGCTGAAGTGTAGAAAGGATTGTTTTTTTTCCATTCAGTAGATGGAGAGGGAGGAGACTGACCTCTCCCCGTTGTTTTTGGGGCCTGTAAAAATACAAACACAGTGGCTTTAGATCAGATGATTTGAGGACTTCTCTGATATTGGTAGTGTTTGTCAGACATGGCTTTTTATTCACACACATCAACAAACAATTCATTCGGCTATTAAAGACAAAAAGCGACACATCATGCAAATATGTGCGTAGAGATTTTTTTAATTTAAAATGATCAAGGTCAAATATTTTGGATCAAAGTAGGATTTAAATTTTGACAAGCAAACTGTTCCATTTCGATCCCATTTGGTCAGCAGCAATATGGAGTAAACAATTCGTTGGATTGTGTGTTCCTTCGGGTCTTGTTTAAGTATGTGGTTATAGTTATTGGAAATACGTTGACTTTCATCAACCGACAAAAAACGGAATCCTAATTAAAAATCCATAAAGGATAAAACATTGTAAATTCAAGAAACTGAGCACCAGGCAGCTTGAAATAGAGTAAAGTGTTTTTCTGTCTATGTGACAGGTTCTCAATAGATTATTCTGTTAAGTACAGGTTGTAGTCTGGCCAAAAATGATCAAATAAACATCAATAAGTGTATAAAAAATGTCAACATAAATAATTAATAAAGAGAAAAGAATAAATTGGCCGGAGTCAGTAGCTTTGATCTCCTGGTTCACCAAAGCTTTACAGTGCTCTGATTGTTCTGAGATTAAAGTGGAGGTAATGCAATTTAACCAACCGAAGATCGTTCCGTCAGAATTGCTCAAGTTTAACAAGGTGTGAACAGTCATGAAGTCACAGTAACCGTTATAAAGTTTGTAAAATAACAGTTACAAGCACATTCTCAGATTCAAGCAGGTGCAACAAACAGCTGTGAAGATGGAAGGAGGAATTTCATCCTACGAGTCCGAAGCAATGAAGTCCTTAAACCAGAAGATAAGCATGGAGAGGCGGTCGGGAACTCTGGCTGCTGGAGGAGCACAACCGGCCACGGGTGTGTCTGCAGAGAGCAACAACGCGCAGGCTGCTGTGCCCTCGCCGCAGACGGAAGCCGAGGCGTCTCTGAGTCCGTCCTCTGCTCAAGGCGAGATAAGGGGGGCACAGGCCACGGTGGAGCCGGGAAACCTGCAGTCTGCCGCTCAAACCGGCGGCCACACCTTCCAGGGTCCGGCCGCAGGTTACCTCTACCAAGGCCCGGCCAGCTATATGTACCAAACCCCGGCCGGCTACAGCTTCCAAAACCCCACCGGCTATAGCTTCCAAAATCCGGCTGGCTATTCTTTCCAAGGTCAACTTCCCAATACCTACCAAAGTCCCGCTGGCTTCACCTACCAAGCTCCGGCTGGATACACCTACCAGAGTCCGGCTGGATATTCCTACCAAGCGCCGGCTGGATACACCTACCAAAATCCCACTGGCTATACCTTCCAAAGTCAGGCTTTCAACACCTACCAAGGTCAAGGGGACAGTGGCTACAACGCTCAGACCTACCCCGGCTACGGGGGTCCCGCCCAATGCAACTACCCGCGTACGGGCTACAACAACAACAACGACAGAGCGGCGGCCTACAACCAGAGTCCCACCTACAGTTTCTACCCGGCTCCCACCCCCCCTCTGTCTGCAGAGACGGCGAAAGAACAGGCTGCTGGGAAAGAAGGAAACAAGTCCGCTTCAGGAGCCAACACACCCAATACAAATTGATCTAAGGAGGAAAAATGATCCCAAGGATAAAAGAGGACAGTGCCTCGGTGAGCATGAAGTAAGGCTTTTTAAAATACATCAAGCTGGAACAAAATGCCACCCGCAGATGAAAAGAGAAAGCCGGAGGGTTCGGAAAGCCAAATGGCGGAGGATGGAAAGATGGATGGAAGGATGGATGGAGTCAACATTTTAAAACAACCGTACGTCAGTGTGTTTGTGTAACTTATTTAGTTTACACTGCTTTGTCCTTTGTTGGTTGTGTTAATGAACTTATCTTTGTCTTTGAGCTAGTTGGACTTCTGCGTGATGCGTCCTTCCTGACAAAAGATGTAGTCCAGGGTGGAGCCTGGTTAAATGCAGAGGCCAAAACAATAGACCGCTCCGAATAGGGGAAAAGGGTTCTTTTATGAGGGGTTTTATTTTGATTTTTTTTTTTGTATTTTTTCCAAATAGTTTGGTTAGCCAATATAATGTCAATCATGTGCTTCATTTGTTTGGTGAGTTAATTGAGCATTTTGGGTAGAGTCCTATTTACTTGACCTCTACTTCATTTCCGTATGTTTCTTATTTATTTGCACCTTTTGAAACAATGGGATGAAATAAATCACTTTATTTTGAAGGAAATGTGTTGTGCTCATTTGCCCTTTCGCTACTTGGTCCACGACAGAGGCGGTGGAATGTATTAAATTACCAACCTGTCCCCACTGGGATAGAAAAAGAACCCGTGTTTAATGAGCTGATCTGATACACCTGTCTTTGTCCAAGACTCAAAGAACACCACACCGGGGAACGTCTCTAATGAAGCACATTTACAAAAAAAAAATGGTGTTGGTACTGCAACATATGTTTGCAATACAGCAGATGTTAAAAAGGGGATATTAACATGGGAGTCTATGTGGCTGATGTGGTCATTCCTAATTCCTATATCTTCACATTGTGTGAGAGAGAACAAATGTATCTACATAATGTGTGTGAAGTGAAAATTGTGGGAGCTACGAGAAAAGCAATCTTTTAAAAAAAAAGGCCTATAACTGGCATAATGCAATAAAAAACACAAGATATGAAAAAAACACTAAAGTCTATAAACATGTTAACCACAAGTTTGCATTTGAGTTTTTAGCTGAAACTTTGAAGAAACAAATACCGTTTGAATGAGGGAATATATCCATATCTATAAACTGAATATTTCAATAAGTAGAAAGAAGTAAAGTAGTACTTTAGCTTAGTAGCTTTTCTGAAGTAAAGATAAAAAAAAACTAAATACAAATATACAAATGTACATTTTTCTCTAGAACGTAAAGGAGTGGAATTATGAGGTAGCATAGAACGGGAATATTTAAGTCAAATTCAAAGTAAAATACACTTGGATGGATGGACGGATTCTGAGTAAATACGCAAACATCTTGAGGAAGAATTTTCCAAACTTTCTCTTCGCCTCCCCTCCGGTGTAAATTAGGGGAGAGAGGAAAAAAAAAACTATTTCTGTCTGCGCTGCAGGGTCTTCAATAGCAGCCGATATCCGCAGTCTTGTCAGGCCTTTGTCGTACCATTGTTGTCTTTGTCGCTCGCAGTAATCCACATCAAAAAAAGAAAAGAAAAAAGAAAGCCCCGCGAGCGGCGTGTCATTACTCTGCTTGTCACGCGCTGCTTCAGAATCCGTTTCATTCTGCCGCGTCGCTCATTTGTAGCAATCCGTCGCTTTTGCAAAATTGGACACTTCAATCCATTAGGCTGTTTACAAGTCCAAAGTTTGCTGTTCGCTCTAGTCAAAAAGCCATGCCTTAAACGGAATATATTTGTCTCCTTCAAAGACGGGGAAGGTGTTGACAAACTTGTCAACACGATGTTTGTTAAAAAAAAAAAAAGAAAAAAAAAAGCGATCTTCTAAACCTACCAACCGACGCTTCCTATTGGCCCCTTCAAAGTGGAGTGACGCAGCCCTGTGTTTTTATGCGTTGGCAGTTGGATGGGATAACTGGGTGCTGTTCATCTATCCATAACAAGACGGAGACATGATTGAGATGGATAAGTAGGATTTTTATATACCCCCAAAACACTTTGCATATTGTTATATCTGTGCGGCTCGGCTGCCTTTGCTCTCCGCTTGCTTCAAATCAACCGAAAAACCACAGCGATCCAATTCCCTCTCCTGCGGGCTCACGCCGGCGGCCCACGCCAATCCTCCCCCCGTAATCTCTGACTCCCCTTTTATTTTCTGTCTGTGCCCTCATCTCCTCATCTCCTCCACCCCGTGTTTCCCTCCGGAGGGCTTGTGACAGCTGTAAAACCTTGTATCAAGGCGCTGACCTATGGTGCGGTGCCCCCCCCCCCGGAAGTGCGGCACCCCCCCCCCTCCCCCCGCCCCGTCTATCGGCCCGCTCTGCCTCCGCAAACGTAGCTATCTGCAGCCGATGTTGTGGCGCTGATAACGTTGGCTTTTATCTGTCGCTTAGCAGCACAAAGAGACCTGGGCATTGATCAAATGCCAGCAGACTGATGGCTGCTCAACAGGCGGCTTTCTACGCCCGCGACACTGCCTGGGGGACGGTGGGAGGAGGAGGAGGATTCAACTCTGGCTGAAAATACACGCCCCCCCCCCAACTGACAGCCAGGATTGAATGGTAATAGAGAGAAAATGGCAGAAATATCTCGCAGGTTTTTTGGGGGAGCTCTGCGCAGTATGAGCGAGGCATGACACTTCAAGAGAAAACACCAATCAAGACGTTTTCTACTTCCCAGTGGAAAAACTGAAAAAAAAAAAATCTCAGGTCGGTGCAGCAGAGCTTTTGTATCTGCCCCCCGACCAACCTTTGAAAGAAACTGTGATTGCGTGACATTTCAAAAAAAATGCTTTCATTAGAGGTTGACCTACAAAGCCGCTAGTAATTATGCTAAGTGTCGATTCGGAGAAATACACAAATCATTATGAAAACACATATGGGGTTTATATTTGACACGTACTGTCTGTTCGCCTCTGCACCCTGCAATGATTTTCTCTTGGTTTCCATTCAAGGCTTGTTGTTGTCTGTTCCACTCAGACATTTGCACTGCATGGGGCAAATTTTGTTCAATAACTGATTGATGCATGTATGGATCCAATAAGAAAAAAAAACGAAATAAAACTTGTTTTTCATTGTGTCTCCATCTGCAGTTAGTGGAACATTGCAGAAGTTTGAGAAAAAATCCCCCCAAAAAAATCACTTGATTAAATGTGACGGAGACATCTCAATGTTATCTCGTCTTGATAATAATCCCTCTCACGGCTCTAACCATTATTAGAGGGGGGTTGACTGCGCATTCATGCGTCCTACGCCCTGTGAACACAATATTTGAATCCTGTCGGAAGGGGGTGTCATGTCAGGGTGGCGTACGGGGGTCCCTTCTGGGATTTTCCATGGAATTGTGAACTTTTTTCTGGGTGAAACCACATGTCACTTCCCCCCACCGAACAAAGCCAGAGGAGATGTTGGAGATGCCTGCAGCAGTCTGGGCTCAGAATAGAGACACATAATGACATTTTAATTTTGTGCTGCTAACAGACCCGCTGCTTCCCTTCCTCCCCCCATTTTGGTGCAAACTGCCAAATCCTCCAAATCACTGCTTTCACAGCTAAACAGCGGTTGTCAACGAGTCCAAAATTGACAGTGGCCACGAGGGCCGCTTTTGGATTTTTTGGGAGGCTGGTGCACAAATATGGCTGATGCAATTAATTCTGCCGGGCCCAGTCATTCCAGCGGTGTTCCATCTGCCTTTTTTGTTTCTGAGGGGAATCTTTTCTAAGGCGTCAGCTTCAATTATTCTCCGAGAACATTTGAAGTCATCAACAGGATTCTGTCTTTAATGGTTCACTTCACCCGAGGCCCCCTATAGCGATGCAGATTGTTTGGTTTATATCTGCTGAAGTTTGGAGATATCAGTGTCTCGGCTGTCTGCCGGCACCACTATAAAATAGGGGTGAAATTGAATCAAATGGGTTTTTTTTTTTTCATCTCTCCCATGCTTTGAGAAGCACAAATAGACTCTTTCACCTCAGTCTGAGTGCCAGAAGAAGTTTGAAAAGTGAATATCAAGAAAACCTGAATACGCCGCCACAAACGCGTTTGAAAGGTTAAATATTGATTTTTATGAATTTTGGCAGGCTGACCCAGGTCTTTAAGGTGGACTTAATAAAAAGGTTTATATTGAACATGGATGAAATAACTACTTGAAAGGGGGATGGAAATCGCCTCTAACTGGTGGTTTTTACTATTCACACTGTGTCCTTTCAAGCCACAGCAGGAAAAAGAAGAAGAAGAAAAAAGAAGAAACCACCAACCGCAGTGGTAAATCCAGTCTGAAGGCTGTTTTTATGCTTATTTTCCTGCTTTACGTGCGTGACCGCAGTGATGGTGTTGGACCCTGGACGTGTCTCCTGTGAAGACAAACGTAAGATGCAACATGTACAATATATGTTATATATTTGATTGTAAGTACAGGAAAAATGTCGAGGACGGATCCCGGCGGCATGCTGGATTACTTTCTTGTGCTTTTATGTTCTTGTAGGTTTAGAGAGACGATGGTGTCATCATCATCATTGAATAAACACACAACAGCTGTTGCCCCCCCCTCCCCCAACCCATCACTTACCTCCAATTGTGCCGGCTATTGTATTCACACATGTTATGCAGACATACGCACTCCAACGCATAGACGCACCACAGACCTACATTATCTACCCTGGCATGAATCAAAACCTGCCAATATGCGCTTAAGCAGAGGTCAGCGGGGTGAGGGGAAAAAAATGCTCCAATTGATCCGATATTGTCTGGACACTCCTTCCTTTTTCATCCTGAACCGCCCTTCCTCCTCCTCCTCCTCCTCCTCCCTCGTCTCCTTTCAAGCTACATCCATCTATCTTTTGATTTCCCTTTCTGTCCTTTTTTTTTTCTTCAAACGTGACAATGGTTCTCGTTTGTCATGCAATCGACACCACTGTAAATCTAAGCCCTGAGATAAGATTGGGAGAAACTTGTCTGGGCTGATTTATGAAACCGCCCTAACTATTGATACAAGTGTAGAATCCAATGGGAAAGGTGGCGTGGTGACATTTGTCAGAGCCGTCTGCATGTGGTTTATCAGCAAAAAAAAATAAAACATTTAAAAAGAAATATAGGCCATCTTTGTAGTTTGTGAGGTGAGGGCTGAGCCTCTCCTTTGATTTTGTTTTTTTAATTCACCAAAGGGTACTTTATTGAAAATGGGATATGTGCTGTGACAGGAAGCTTCCCCCTTTGAATACGAAATTGTCAGAGATGAAGGACAACACCGAAGAAGAAGAAGTTAGTTTATATTTAGCTGAATTTCTGTGTTGAGTCTCGTAAGGTGGACCCTAAAAAGCACATATTCAAACGATGAATCTCATGGATGCCTCCCACTCACTCTTCTCTTTCTGACATTCTCAAAATGAAATGTAAAAATAACATAAGTAGATGTGTACCCACTTGCCTCCCTGGAGCATTCAGCTATCATTACTAATTCCAGAGTATTGCAGCCACTTTAGCGCGCCGTTGCCCCCCCCCCCCCCCGGTCACAAGTGGCTCTCGTGGCCTTTTTTCATAGACATTCAAGGAGGGTTTTCTGTTTTTTTTTCCCTATCACACAGGTGCAGAGACAAAGAGCATTTATTCCAACCTTTTCACAAAAAGCCGCCGCGAGATGTGGGTTGTGGAAACAAGCTGTGTAATTTCCTGCCCTCCAAAATAAAAGCGTGCATATCCCAAAACCGTCACACAAGCTTTGAGGCCCTTTGAGGGTCACAAGTGCCAAGTCTAATTTCTGGGCACAATACTCGTTGTTTCCATTTTGAGCAACGGAGCCCGTGCAATATATACTTAAATGCTTTTGACAGAAATAAATGATATGCCAGGGTGTGCATTTCTTTCCTGTGGCACATATGAGTTCCCTGGGCTGAAATCATGCACTTCTATTGATTGCTTCCGTATTTTTTGTCTGCACATGAGTCAGACATGGCAAAATACTTACTGGCGCACTGATGCGCAGTCAACTGTCATAATAATCTTAATATTCACCAGAGTCAGCACGTGTACTGTAGTGGAGGAAGCCTGTCGGCCAAAAAGGCTGGACACACACTGGTTGACGCACACTGACAGCCGCAGGAGAGGGTGTCGGGCAATTACTCCAAGGAGACGCACAAACAAAAAAGGCGCACCCGCTTCCTGCCCGTGTGCAGAGGTAACAGATGAGAGGAAACCTTCCACTGTAAACGGGAGTGCAACATTCAAGGACAAGCGTCACCTCAGACACCGCGGTGAGCTGCGTTCATCACCGATGAGACGCCACATTTTTCAGGGGCTAGAAAGCTGTGTATGGCTGGTGGTTAAAGTTTGTCACCACTCCTCATTCAGATAGCTCCGATTGCAAACGATAGAAAAGAAACTTGGTTTCCTTCAATAAACGGTAGAAAAACGGTCGCACTTTTAACGGAGGGGGGTTAAAACAGGTAAGGAACCTGTAGTCTTGAGAAAATCTTCTTTTTTCTATCATTCCTGCAAGACTTTGTGCTGCTGCCACTGACACAGAGTAAAGCGTCAATTCTATTCCACATTAAAAACAACCTCAACCTTTCCATTATTTTGTCAAAAGAGAGGAAAAAGGAAGAGATCGACGACAAGGACATCTTTCATACAAAGAGGAACTGTAGGTGTGAATGCATATGCTGTGAAACATTCAATGAAAGTCTACTTTATTGAACTGTGACAATGCCAAAAAAAAAACATAACTCGCCCATGTGAAGGTAGACGAAAACTTCTGCTTTCCAAAACTTTATTGCCTTTTTCTGTTTTTTCTCTCAAAACTAGTAAAACCGCAAAAAAAAAAAAAACGTTTTTCACAGCTGTGACTGTTTCTACATTTCAAAAAAAAGAAAAGAATCCTCTATCTCTCTATCTCTCTATCTCTCTATCTCTCTCTCTCTGGACTTGCTGTAGGCAGCTGGATGAAGAAAACGAAGAGGAGAATTAGAGTGACACTTGTAGCTCTGCACCATTGTATCCGCCGAAGAACTAATCTGCATCTGCCTGCTGATTTCAGCATGGCCGTATTTCCAGGCGCCCCGATACAGGGCCGAGGTGGGGGCGGGGGTCTTGCTTTGCAATCAGTCCCCAGCAGCACATGGGGAGCTGCTGTAATTAAGGAGCGGCGTCCCCCGTGAATCTCATCCGTGGAGCAGGACTTTAATTCCCCACTAATTGAGGCCAACGCGGGGAGGGCGGAGAGAGGGGCGAGGTATCGGAGGCTTCTGCTGGGCGGACCCACCACTGAGTCGGATGATTAGCTGAAGAAGTGTGGCACAGGTAACGAGGACACCCGAACCTCTCCGGCACAGCCGGACACGCCCGCGCCTCTCCCGACTCCCACCCCGCTGATCTCCAAAGGAAACCTGGCCCGAGTGGAGGCCAACATCCACATTATAGCTCCACTTTTTAAACAGCAGCTGTTTTCCCTGCTGGTGGGAGTGTGTGGGGTGTCGTGTTTTGATTGATTTGAGCCATTTGAATTTGCATCCATTGCGGTGGTAAATGACAGTGGTTGAGAGGAATTTGGAGAGAGAACAAAACAAGCATATTTACAGAATACTCCGGGCTGCTACAGGTGCTGCGTCCAATAAAGGAATTCTTTTGTATAAATTAACGCCGTCGGTTTATGTTTACTTTGATTATTTATTTATTTTTGTGTGAATGTGACTCTTTGTGGAGACGTTAGGTAAGCCTTGGAATGGGCCGACTCCAGCTCGAGGTGATGTTTTGTATCTGTAATGGTGCCGTTCCTCGCACCATGTGACGCCTCCTCCACTTTCCTGCGTGTACTTCACCGGAGGCCCCCGGGGGAAAGTGGCTGTAAGGCACATTGTCAACGGAATCTGTCAGACTCCATCTCTGTCTCATTCTCTCTCTCTTTGTGTCTGCCTATATATAACTTTAGAGAGAGAGAGAGACAGATATATATATGTATACCTATATAAATGTGTGTATGTATAGCTCTTTTCGTGACAGAACAGACACACTGACAGCCACAGCGACCTAAGATCTACTTGCTCGTGACACTATTGTCTCCGGAAAAAAAGTTGTGTTTCATTCCTACGCAGTTGTGCCGTGTGTGCACCCATGAACTCCTGTGCAGCTCATACGCACGCAGTGTTAACTGCGATAAATAACACCTACTTGTGTTGTCCCGAAACACCTCCATCTGTGCCTTTGAAAAAAAAAGAAAAAAGAGCCAGGTTTACTGTTCTCCAGACAGTGTTACAGATGGACGTTTTCACTGCCTCCTTTTTTTTTTTTTTTTTTAACCAAATTAATGAAAATAGTTAGGCTTTGTGTCAAAAACTCTGGGTTTTGTTGATTTGGAAGACAAACAGCACCAGTGGAGTAGTCACGGTAATTAAGCAATATAAGACTGAGGTACCTGTCTCCGTATATGCCATGCCATTTAAGCTGGACATAAAAATTCCATCAAGCTATTTGGATCCATTAAACTTGTCATTGAGCTGTCAAAGATCAATTTAACGCAGCCGTGATGGAGATGTTGCCCTGCTGAGGTGTTTCAGAATTTCGATTTTTTTTTTTTCCCAATGATTTGGAATCACCCCAACGACAGCAAATTTCCATCAGATAGAACTTGAGCTCCAATAATATGAAAATGCTGTTGAAAGAGAGCTTGATTGACCAGTGGGAGGTTAAGTCACGGGGAGTGATGCTGGCCGTGTGAGGGAAGTGCGGCCATTAGGTACGAGGATGTCGGCAAACTAAAGTTGTGTGTTTTGGAAATAATGTATTTGCTGTAGTGTGACCACTGGCGTGTCCTTGTTTGAAACACCGGCGTGGCTTTGATTTATCGAGGTTTGTAACCTTGGCCAATTACCTACACAACACGCTCCCTAGCTGTTTTCCACAATGAAATAGAACACTTCAACCCCACAATAAAATAGAACACTTCCCCCCCCCCCCCCCCCCCCGGCCCAAAAATGCACAAAAACACACTTACTTTTGTTGCTTGCCTTGCACAAAAAAAGTCATACTTAATCAGTAATAGTTCTGACCTCGTTTCTTTCCGTCTGATGACGTTTCCCCCTGATTATTTGTAATTCAGCTTTGCCCTCGACATGCTCGGAGAGCACTCCATTTACTCAGGAAGTCACCGGTGGTCTAAAAAATCAAGCCTGGCTTGTTTTGGCCAATTCGTCTTTTTATCCACGAGGGGCGAGAGTGAAGGATCACCTCAGAGATTGGGCTGGCATCGCCAGGACCAAAGAGTCTGAAAAATGGATGGCTTCTGGAATCTACATAGTATCTGTTGTGCGACCGTATTCCCCCGTTGGCCGGCGGCAAAGAACACGGTTCATCCATAAAATATGACTGCTACAGATATGGAACTGACGACTGTCAGGAGTGGAGTTGGGGAATGTGCTTACAGCTGTGCTTGTTGTGTAGCGTGTGTCCGGACAGCAGAGGTCACAGAAGTCAACGCTTTTGTTCGGGCTACGAGGAAATCAAGGGGAAATCTATTTGCATGTGTCGAGTATCTTTGGCGTGAGAGAGTGTGATTTATGCTCCCCCTTTTTTTTATTTTGCTGTTGTTCTTTGTTTATGTTGTTTGTACTTTGCATATAAAATGTTTTTTTTGTTTTTTTTTAAATGTGACTGGAGAATTTCTGGGTAAACATTGCCCTCTGGTGTTCAGAAACGGAGCTGAAAAAGCCCCAGCGCCGTCTGTGGGCTTAAAGCCGTCCAACACGGCACAATAGCATTGTGTGTTTGTGTATGTATTTATGTGCGTAACAATGTACTGTATACTCTGTGTATGGCTCTATATGTATACATTGGTGTAAATCCAAGCTATGCATCTCCAGGGAGGAGGAGGAAGAGGAGGAGGAGGAGGAGGAGGAGGTGAATTGAAATGGATGAGCTTCCTGCTTCACATTGATTCATTCACATACACACAGTCGGCGAACAAACACGACATTAAGGTGGAAAAGACGAGACACAGGAAAACAGGAAGGGCCCTTGGCGGTTTCTTCAAGGTCGGGGGGGGTTAACAGGCAAGCGGGCAAGGCTGCAGCTGGTGCGTACACGGCCCAGAGGACCTTTATCAGTGAGTACGTTTCGGGGAGGGGGGCACGGTGGGGGGGTGGAGGGGGGTGATGAGAAACCAGCCCCACTCAAAGGAAGAGAAATGAGAGAGAGAGAGAGATGCAGCAAACACACAGATCAATAATATTCATAGCCTCAAAGAGAAAATACGCTTTTTTACCCAATGGATCCGAGCGAGGGATGCTCAGAAAAGAAGCTGTGGTGTCCACATCAAAAAACTGGAATTGTGGTACGAGTGGTGCTCAGGCAGGCAGAAGAGAGGAGAGAAGCCGGTGGTGAGGCCAGCCGGAGACGTTGGAGAGCGAAATGTTCCAGTAATCAATGAAAACAGATTCCTAATCAAGCCGAATCAAAAGGGTCGTTTCTCCTTGCTCCGCTTCAAGGAGGAAAATCATTGTGCCAGAGAGAGAGAGAGAGAGAGCGAGGCCTCTTCCTCTGACACTCAATTCACAGGTGACACCGGCAGTAGACACACCAAAAAGAACACACACAGCAGGTGGAATTACGGGGGAGATTTGGGTGCTGCATGAGCCAAATAATCCAACAAAAGCATAAGCGAGAGAGAGATGATGATGATGATGATGGAGGTGGAGAAACCTAGTTAGAGGAGGACACCTGTGGATTTTTGGAGAAAGGGAGCGGAGCAGTGAGCAGGATGGAGGGGAAACAAAAGGGGAAATGAATAGAGGAGGAAGCTAATGAGTGGCAGGCGGGTGGCGTCTGGTGCTGAAGGAGGAGGCGCGAGGGGTTGAGGAGAGCTTGAGGAGGCTTAGTGAGATATCCGCAGGTCTTTTTACCTGACTCTTAAATCATCCGGCGTGACAGAGGCACAAAGGCCCGAGCTGTCACTCTGTCGCCGGAGCCGTTAATCACGGAGATCTGCGAGGGGGGTTAGATCTCCCCCTGAAACGTCGGGAGGGGAGGACGCCTGGCGGCGACACAGGTGACGCGCGACACCAACGCCCCGCGGCCACCTGCCACGGGCCTGCAGCACCAGGCAGCTCTGGAGGAGTGAGAGAGAGAGCGAGCGAGAGCGAGAGAGAGAGAGGGGCGAAAATAAAAGCAGGGTGGAAAAAATAAATAAATAAATAGAGAAATGTGAAAGTGTGTGTGTGTGTGTGTCTCTTATCTTTTTGTGTATGTGCGGTCACGCGCCGGGTGAACTCTGATGGGAGAGGTGGCGCTGAAATATGACAGCTCTCACTTGTTCTGAGGCCTGCCCTCAGAGTAAGCCCTGCAAGATATAGAGAGATCACTCTCACTTTCTCTCTCTCTCCCTCTCTCTCTCTCTCTCTCTCACACACACACACACACCGTGAGATGGAACTCTGTTAAGATGTGATTAGGCCGCCTGTCAGTTGTGAGGGGTCCTATCAAGGTTCACCGCACGCCAAGCGCACACAAACGACCGCCTTAGCCCAGGCTGCCTGACAGTTGGCTGGTGGAGGAATGTCGGAGCTGGAAATAACAGCCGGCCCTGACTTACAGCCGGACCGACAGCCACCGGTGCCTTGCCAGCTGGAAAGAAGAAGAAAAAAAAAAAGGAGAAAAAAAAAAAAAAAGAGATAGCGTGCTGAGAACAGAAAAGAAATACCCGCATCGATCAGGCCAGGCAGGGGGAGGTATTAAGAGAGACGGGCCTATTTTGGAGTTGACAGAGCAGGACATCTACTTTGGCTCGGTGTGCGCGCATTGTGTATCTTCTCTGCAAAAAGGGGTGAACGGGGGGCACTTATTTTGCATTAGACAAGGTGTCTGGCCTTAAGAGAGAGAGCGAGAGGTTGTTTCACCGTTCATGAAAGCGCCAGACCGCTCCGGGAATGTTTTTGCAAAAGTTTGTCCACTTCACCTTTATCTATTCAGCAAATGAAGCCTCTTTTATCAGAGTGCTTCAGCGGCTATGAAAATAATTACAAAATAATGACTGAATAACATCTTAAATGAATTTTGATCTTGATATTAAATGTTCATTAATTTTCTTTCATTTTTCCCCGCGTTTGATGCCAACTTTTGGGACATTTCAACTCTGAAAAGTTTGACAAAACAAATGTCTGTTGGTACTTCAGGTGAATTCATGAGCCATGTGGGTGCAGGTCCAAATTAGAGCCGGGGTACCCAATCAAAAACCATCCCTCTGTTTCTGCCTCTTTATTCCAGTCTCTGCCCCTTTGGGGGGGGGGGGGGGGGGGGGGGGGGGCGGGGGGGGGGGGGGGGGGGGGGGGGGGGGTCTGTGCGGCTCCCCGAGCTTAGATCATCAAAATATATGGTTTATGTTTTTTTGATGGACCAACATGGACCCTGAAGCAGGATGCTGGAGAAATATGAATTCCTCCCATCAGCTCGTAAAGTCGCTGCCCAACTGAGAGGGAGGACATCACGAGCTGGGCGTGGAGGACATGCATATGCATTCTCTCTTTTTCGCTTTTTTATGCCCTTTTGCACACGGCGCACAGCCATCAAACACAGGCTGGAAATCATGGCAAAAACGCACAACAAATGCATGCCCACCCCCCCCCCCCAATTTCAAGTACAGCGGATGTTATATATAGCGGACACGTTATATATATATATGTGTGTGTGTTTGGTTAGCTGAGTCGACACATTTGTGTGTACGTGTGCGTGGGGCCCCCCAGGTTTGTGGTGTCTGGCTCGCAGCGTGCCGGTAAACAGCGTGCAGCAGAGACGATGTGGGAGGGGGGGTCTTGGACTCTCGGTGATTCATGCAGACGGCTTGATTAAAGAGCAATCGCAGCCCCCGCAGCGCGGGAGAGGCCGGGATAATCACTGCGAGAAAGAGGCTGCTTAACAGCAGAGGTCTCAGCACGCTCCGAGTTATGAAAGTTTTCAGATGGGGGGGGGGGGGGGTGGGGGAGGGGGGGAGTGGGGGGGGGGGCACTAAGGGGGAAGGGGGGTGTTATTAAATGTCTGAAGTTGCCAAAGAAGACAATGGTTGTGAGATTTCCCAGGCAAAGAGGGGCCACGGTCCCTGAAGGTCACAGCGATCATGGGGAAACACTATATCCTACACGAAACAAACAGTGCCATGTTAAATGTTAAAGCTGCTCTGTCAAAACAAAAAATGTCAATAAAGTGTGCATGTGGAATTCGAAAAGGAATCTCTTGAAGGGATAGAGACTAAAAACCAACTGTGCAGCTCTCCTCGGCGCGGCAGAGTTTTATGGAAACTTTTTGACTCTACCAACTGTCCTGATCAAGGTTTTTTTTTTTTTTTTGGAAAAAAGCAAAAAAAAAAAACAAAACTGCAGGACTGATCAGAACCGTGACATTCGATCAAAATAGGGGAGTTAGAGGTAAAAGTTCAACACCGGGCTTCAACGACACTGGAAATCCAGGCAAGGAAAGAAAAGAAGACAAATAGATCATCAAGTTGTATTACCATAATGATACAGGAGAGATAAAAACCACCACTTACAGCACGAGTGAATAAAATGTTGTTTTTTTTTTGAACATACACACGCGTCGGCTGGTTTTTCCATGATGTCTACGTGAAGGGAAAAGGAATAAATCTGTGCAGCGCAGAGGAAGTGAAGGGCAAGAAGGAGAAATGTCAATTTCAAATGCCTGGCGTAAAAAATCTCACAGCGTGGATTCAGGGGGTTGACTGACACAGTCCTATGGGAGGTCCCGACATAGAAACAACATGTCCACTGTACATCAGACCAACTGTCAATCATATATTAGGAACCGTAATAATTTAAAGAAAGGCGTGCCAAACCAGACACCTTTAAACGTACAACATACAGTGGGAGCAAGAAATGAAAACACGATTGTCCTTTTCTCTTCTCTTGATGGCTTGTAGTTCCAGAGGGTTCATATATACATACATACAAATATATATATATATATGTATGTATATATATCTTTATATATTACATGATCTGTGATTTGCAGTCTCTCCAGTCTTTGGCAGATGAGCATCAGCAGCCCCATTGCATTCCACAGATTCTCGCTTCCTTTTTTTTTTTTTTTTTCCTCTGAAATCCATAAGTCAAGTACTCCAGGATGAAAACACACATTGATGGCCTCAGTCCTGTGTCTTCAGAGTGACCCCACACACACACGCACACACACACACACACCCCCTTGAACTGCCTCCGTAGTGTGGACTCACAGCTCTACGGCCTCTTGCTGGAGCACGACTTGCAGCACTGTTGTCCGTAGAACCGGTGGTTACACACGCCGTGCTGTGGGACCAGGTGGCACCAGCTGAAATGGTCCACACAGTGTTCCTCTGCCGAAAATACCGAAAAACAGGAAAAAAATATATGTCGCGGCGATTATTATACTCGAAATAACATTTGCTTCCAATATGTTAGGAACAGGGGTCCGTGATCTAGAATTGACATTTTCACATTGAATTTGATTTAATTCAATATTCAATATGAATTAAAAAAAAACTAACATTGGAGCAGGTGTAATAAGAAAATATGTCAAATTGTCCTTGTTAAATGAGGTTAATGACATATTAACACATTTCTCTTGATTCATTGGGCTACAATGTACGCAGGCACACACTTTTCATATTCACAATTCGTGAAGAAGACAGGGAATGCACACCGTGGCTGTTGTGTCGTGGTCATCAGTAAATTGAATATGATTTTTTTTTTTGTACCTTTCAGAGTGGGCCCAGCAGCTGGGATCCAGCCGGGGCGCTGCGCCGGCACCGGGGCGGCGGCGGGGCAGAAGTGCGTGTTGCACGCCCTGGAGGTGACGGGCCTCTGGTGGGGCAGGCAGCCCGCTGCGGGACGGCCCTGCCGGAGACACTGGATGGAGCGCGTCTGCACCCCTCCGCCACAGGACACGGAGCACTGAGAGACAAGGAGGCGAGATGAGACGGAGCGTCGGGATATAAATAGGAGGATGAGTTGAAAATAAAAAAGTTGAAGAGCGGGGAGGGGAGGAGAGTCGTCATAAAGGGAGGAGAACAGGTGGAGGCGAAGTCCGGGCGGAGATAAAGAAAACAGATGAATAAAACAAACATCATGTTCTCGCTCTCCAGTGAGCTGTCATCATGTTATCGCTCTCCGGTGCAAACATACAGGCATCACAGGCTCCAGATCAAGCAGAATGAGACAGCGCTCTATATGAGGTTTGCCCTTAAGACTTTTTGCATAATAGATGATGTAACACGTAAACTAAACAACCTGCCCCCCCCAAAGGCTCTGTTAGGGAATATCTGAAGTATCTGAAGCGGATTTCTCATAGGAATTAACCCGTGTTTACATCCACACAGCTATCCTGCCTAATATCACGTTTATTGGGCACCACCTGTAACACCTGACATGATTTTTGATATACAATATTATTATTATTTATTAATTTATAATAATAATAATAATAATAATAATAATAATAATAATAATAATAATAATAATAATAATAACGACGCAGACAATGCCGCCACAGCAGCCGCCAATGGTTGTTGTTATTATAATTATAATAATAATAAATATTATTATTATTGTTATTATCATCATCATCATCATCATCATCATCATCATCATCATTATTATTATTATTATTATTATCTGCGTTCACAACTGGATGCTGTTATGATCATATATGCAGGGATATAAATAACTAGCTGTGCTGTGTTATGTGTAAAATGGCATTCATGATTCCTATGTGGGATAATAATGCGCATCTAATGGCGTACATATGTGAACTACCAGCACTTGGATCTTAAGGTTGGTCGCTTTGAGGTTTTTATGGATCAAAAATATTGGAAAAGAGGAGCTCATACTTTTATATAAATATATTAAATATAGTATAAATGTTGTTCTGTCCTCCCTAAGCCAGAGCTCCAAAGAGAACTAAGGGCCTGGTTAACCAAAACCACTGAAGTCAGAGATGGTGGTTTGGAAAATGTTGTATAACAGGAGCTCTTTTCAGGAGGCTAGTTGGTTTAAAGCAACTGATCACAAAGTGAAAAAAAAAACTGCTGAAGGTTGCCAGGCCTTAGTTACAGATATTCTGCTTGTTTAACTTCCTTTTCTAAAAGTTTTACCACTTAAAATTCCTTTTTTTAATGTTTAATGATTTACGATAGATCTAGACCAAAGCAGACTACTCATTAATTCCATCGTGCAAAGGGTGAATTTCAAAGACTAAAAACATTAAATACACAAAAAACTCAAACTCTTTGGATAACGCAACCCACTGATTCACCCAGGGAGCAATCTGTGTGCAATTAAATCTGTGTTTTCAAATTTTTGTCAAAGTACCAACATCAAATACAGTATAAACATACACAACCCTAACTTGGTTTTGGATGGTGTACCTGTCGCCAGGGAGACGAGTACCAGCCGAGGACCACGGCGTTGGGGGTGGTTCTGCCCGGGACGGCCCGCGGGACCTCCGGACACGGGCCTCTGTTGCACACCTGCTGGAGATCCACCAGAGGTTTGGCCACGTTCCTGCATCGCCGCACGGGGAACTCCACGTACCTGCGTGAGGAGGGAGGAGAACACGAAGCTTCAGCTTCCGGCTCTGACTCAGGGGGAAACACTACACAGACACAGACACAGGCACAGTGTAGGATCCTGGTGTGAGGGACGGCTCGTACCCGCCCTGTGAGTCTCTCTCCCCACAGCGGAGCTCCCTCCTCTGGATGCCGGAGCCACACGACCTGGAGCACTGAAAAAAAAAGAACCAGGCAGGGGGGAGCGATTGAGAAAATGAGCTCTTTTTGTGTGTGTGTGTGTGTGCCCATAGCAGCCGACACCACAAGGTCACTCAGTAGAGCGCTTTTTCTCTCTTTCGCCCTTTGTCTAGAGCTGAATATTTCGTAGTTAGTCATTATATTTGATGTTAGTGCAGAGTGTGTGCGTGTGTGTACGTGTTTGAGTGCATCACTCTGTCTGGCTCGCTTTTTTTTTGAAATTCAAATCTATTCTGGGAACTATCTCGACAGTGTTTTATCCTTCTCGTGCTGCAAATCTAATCCTGACACTGACCTTTTCGAAAACTAAAATGTATCAAACGGGTAATTGATGTGTTTTATGCTGGTTGAATGTAAAATAAGGAAATGCACACGTAAGATGACTCTCAGTGATAAACCAATTAATTATAAGGTTAATTGCACTGACAGTTGTAAAAATAACATGCTTTACTTTAAGATCCTTGACAATTGATCATGAAGTGTGAAGTCAAAATTAAGATTGTTTTTAAATATCGAATACATGAATTTAATTCCCCCAAATGATTTATTGGATAAAAATGTAATTTTTTGTTATAATTTTTTACCTCAACCCTCTACACTGAGCGTCATGAAAAATCCGAATCAGTTTCTTTCAACCCATCCCGGAGCGCCGTGTCTCCTACCTCTCCCCAGCGCGTGGGGATCCACTGCAGCCTCTCGTTTTTGGGGCAGCGCCTCAGGACGCAGGTCTCCTGGGCTTTGGGTCTGTGGTGCTGTCGGCACATGCTGTCGGGCACCACCACGGCTTTGGCCCCGGGGTCGGTGCTGCGGCAGAACACGCTGCGCTTCCTCAGGCCTCGGCCGCAGGTCTTGGAGCACTGTGAGCGGACAGAGATGAGATGTGATGGAGGAAAAATTCATTCCATTCAGGCAGCAAAAGGTTTAACGAGCATCCGCGGATTGAACCATCCACGCACGCACAAACACAAACGCAGCCTGATACTTGATAATGATTGTTCTAACCTTCAGCTATCACGGTGTTTAAGCACCGGGCCGTATTAACGGAGGTTAAATCCTTGGCACAGTCCGTGCATTTGCAATTTTGCCACACGGTGGACGAGCAAACAGAAGGTCAGCGGATTGACGGTGAGTCCATTACGGGCCCCGGCATTAAACACAATAAACCAATAACTCGGAGATGAATGTGACCCTGACCCATCACGGCCCCCCAGAGACGGGGAGAGCGGGGCTCAGCTGTAAACTCCACGTGAACCGCAGAGTCACGCGGCTCCGCTGGGACCCGCCGCCACGGCCGTTGCTGCCGTTCGTTTATTTGACACGCACACACATCTGCGCACATCCGTTTTACAGATACACAACATCCCAGTCGTCCTTTGGTCACCGAACGGGCCGATTCATCTTTTTCAAGAGGCCTCGTCCCCCGCTCCGCATGACCGCCGGCTGAACTGCGGTGATACACAACCGTCAGGGTGCACAACACCGGGGCACCGGTCGACACCGAGTGACAGCTGAGTGTCCTGAACCTGCAGGTCACACCGGCTGTCACATCTCATGCTGGGGCCATTTATATTCTATACTGCATTAAATATATATATATTGTAAAGGGAGCAAATAAAAATGATGTCCAGTGTGTGACGAACTGTGATAATAGAGGAAGAGAGGTCAGATAGTTAAAGACATACATGATGAACAGCTAAAGGAGGGAGTGACACATGTGATTGTTGTTGTGTGGATGTTGTGATGCATTTGGATCTATTTTAATATAACAACACAAATTCAATGGTTTCAAGACGCTGAAAAAAAAGAGGGAAAACAGGAACGAAAAGAAACAACTATGAAAAGGCACAGAGTAAAAGTGAAATATCCATGCCAATTGCAACATTATAAAATGCAAGTTATTTTTCCCCCTACCGTCCAATAGAGGGCAGCAGAGCATTTGTTTTAAACTGAATGAAACAATTGACAGATTGATTAGGAATCTGTGCCTGTGTCTGTTTTACATTACTAACACCAGGTTATTCTTAATTTTTCTACGCAATGATTTCAGTTTTGAAAATGGCATTTTGAGCATTGTTAAAACTTGCCGTCGCTTATTTAGGATATATACATTTGTAGTGATTACAGATGGGTCTTTAAATTTTGAGTTACAGACACGCGTACATTCTGATAATGCTGACTTTTGGGTCACACTCACAGCCACACGCACTCACCTGGGACCAGGATCCGGTGCTCCACTCCGGGGGACAGGCCTGGGTGTGGCAGGGCTGGACCTGGGCCGGAGAGATGACGGGGCAGAGGGAGTGCGCCACCGCCTCCTCCCTCTGGTAGGTGACCTTCCTCAGGCAGCGCAGCGTCCTGGTCTGCTGGCCTCCTCCACAGGAGCGGCTGCAGGACCCCCAGTCACCGGTCGCCCAGCTGAGCAGAGAGAGAGAGAGAGAGAAACATGAAAGGGTTTGCATCAGATCGTATTGAAAAAAAACTGGGTGTGAGTGGTGGAAAACATTTCCATACCGAATTGCACGTGTTATTCATCGGATTGATAATAAACTCTGACATCACGGTACGAGACATATGACCAAGACCATCATCAGGGCCGCACCACAGGTTTCACCTCTAATCTGCTGCGCTTATTTTGGGCCAAAACACAAACACCCACACACACACAAAGACACACACTCACACACGCACAAATACGATTTCAACCAAAACTAAATTGCCAGTGAGCGCTATCTGACCAAAGACCTCAGAACACCACATATTATTAAGTGGTTAAGTGGGCTTTTTCATTTTTCTTTGAAGTTGTGACAAACCAAAACCTGGACCAGTTATTTTCAAAATTCAAAATTGATCTCGGTACTTACTTACAAGACAATGTCTTGTATGTATATATACACATGTATACAGTATTATATGTCCATATCCGTCCATCACTCGCATCTGAAACTAAACATGGAAAACCATATTGTATCTACAGCTCTCCATCACAGTCGTCCCATACGCCATACAGCGAGGCCACGGGCAGATGTGGTCCACAATCCAGCTGTGGTCCAATTTTTTTATTATTCTTACCTATATGTTATTCAACTGTTATCTCTAATTTTATTTCTAATACCCTTTTTTCCCCCGTTTCTCCTTCCTCCCTGAGTGCCTCTGAAACGTTGCCTCGCCTCCGATGAAAGCCTACGGCTGCTGCTGCTTTCTAAAATAGCTTCCGTCTTGGCACGGCCTCTGGCCTGGGGGGGGAGATTACAGCAAATGAGTGGTCTGACAACCACAGGCTTAGAGAGAGGGACGCGGAGAGATGGGCAGATGGCTCGGCCCAACTGTAAGACGACATGCTACCGCAAAGACCATTCCTCCACGACCGCACGACCTGCTTCATGGGCAAGGAAAAAAAAACAAAAAAACGTTCCTTTTTCATTTTCTTTCAACGCCGCAGACCAATGAGGCAGCTGGACTAGACTGCAATTTAGAAACGGGAAAGATGTGATCCATCGGGACCTGAAAGTGTTGGTTTAGGATTTTTTGGCTTAGGGACTGTTTGTCTGCTTTTTTTTTTTTTTTTTTCTCCCCTGGCTTATAAATAACACTATATTATTGGAGGAAAGGGGCTGAAGTGCCATTCTGCCGGGCTGCCAACCACCACTGACCTCGCTGTAATTTGTATCATTTCAATAAGTGACATATTTGGAGGTAGAAGCTCCTGAAAAGCTCGCCCATGCATTTTCTTTTTTTCTTTTCTTGTTTGGCTGCAGACCGGTTACCACCGATGAATTGAACACGTATTCTTACCCTAATATTGAGTCTGCTTTGAAACCAACGGTATTTGAAGTCCTTCAGTTGCTCATCATGATTTCATACCAAAATAACCACCGCTGCTTAACATAGTGCTATACGCATATTCAACAAATCTCTGTGGAACTCATTTTTTTTTCCAACTCAGACTTTAAATTGTTCTGATTTTTTGACTCTGTGTACTTGGACATTTTCCATTGGCTCTCATTTAACTCGCTTACACCCCCCCCCCCTCCCCCCCCTCATCGCTCTCTTTTTGCATTTTTTTTTTGTCTTTAAGAATTCACTCCATTAAGGTTCAGGGTTCCTACAGCCTCTGACATTTGGGTTCTTTTCTGCCTTTGGTATTCCATCATATTTCTCCACACGTGGGTGTTGTTCATTAGTAACGCCTGTGGTTTTCCGACTACAAACGTCCAACACGTCTCCTGTGAAAAGAGCCAATTAATGGTGCAAACCTAAATCCGGGCCAGAATTAGTCAAACGGCTGCTGTGAAATGCTGGATTCCAGAGGAATATTGAAGGGGCCACAAGAGAGTGTTTGATATAGAAATAAAAGTGAAGCCTCGGGGCTAAATTCCAGAATTCTACAGAACAGGAACGCGTTTACCTCTGAGTCATCATATTTTGAATTTAATCGTTTGTTTTTTTTTGTCTCTGCAATGTTGCATTATCTTCTTCATCTTTGTGCATCTCCATTGGCTTTATGTGATTCATCATCATTCATTTGTAGAGCTGCTACTGAATGTTGCATTAGGCAGAAGTCTCATGATAAATGAATTGCGTGCCTCACTTCCAGGAAAGAAATATTTGAACCTGAGAGTTGGCTCTTCACAGTTTGTGATGTTTATCGTCATGTGCACTTTCTCCACATCATTTTGTAAAAATGTTTCTGCACATCCTCTCTGGCACAGGAACAATGCGCCTTGCTTTAAGTTGTCTATCTGCGCCGCTCTGCGTCTACAGGCAGAGACACCCCCGGCCCGTGGTAAGTGAGTCTACAGATGGCCTCCACCGTGAGATGGAGCGAGATAACTCCAAACAGCAGCGATGGAGCTACAGAGGAGCAGAAAAAAGGCCATGTCGTCAGAGGTATATGAGGGTCTCGCGTCCTGACTGCAAGCTGAGCAGGAAGATGGAAATAACGTCTCAAAATTCTCCTCGCCTCCTTGTTTTATGTTCAGAGAGCGCCGCGACGCCACAGTCACAGGAATCCTTTTTTGGGTCACGCTGACACCAGTTTGGGGAGTGGAGAGGGTTTTAAAATGGGCGTCAACATAGGAAAAGGGGGTAAATGGAAGTGAGTGTGTGTGCGTGTGAGTGTGTGGAGCCATGACTCTGCATGGCTAGACCGGCCGGGCCCCCCGTGGGAATCTCGCCGTCTCTGCACAATAAAACATGGACAGGCCTGTCAGCAACCCAGATACACACGGCAGAGATAAGCAGACCTTTTCACATTCCCCCTCCTGTCACACACACACACATTTTACACATTTTTTTCTTGCTCTCTCCCGGGCTCTTGAACGTGTGCCCATACACCCCGGAGGTCTGAATGCAGTCATTAAAAGCTTTCACGCCGCTCAAACCAAACTCCAGCGCCTTCCTGTTGCGGTTGCCTGATAAATTGGCTGGTACACGCAACCAGCTGAGAAACGGTGTCAGCTGCTGTGTAATAAACGCCGCTTGACTTTCCTGGACGGGCTCTTATTCATCTGGACTTTAGCCCCTCCCCTGCTCTCAGTGAAGAGGCTGGTTAATACCTTTCGCCAAGATAAGAGAAAGGGTATGCCCCCCCAGATTAAGGGGCAGGAAGAGCCCTCTCGGGTGGTGGGAAAGTCGGTCAGAGAAAGAGGCTGTGTGTCGGAGGTGTAACTGAAGAGTTGTGTAGCTCGGGCCTGGACTTGTTGTGGCGTGACAAAATGACAAAACTCCATTAACGTCAGACACAGAACAACTTGGGCTTCTGTTTTCCACCCAGCAGTTCCACAAATCCTGAAAACGTTACACTTACAGAAAATGCTGCAAACGCGTATGCATGCGTGTGTCTGTGTGTGTGTGCGCGCCGGTGTAGAATCGAACTGAACCCAGGACACGGTTCCCTGCCTACTCTCTGGAGCAGAGTTGTAAATCAACCTCAGCCAAAGGCCTACATAGGAGAGAGACCATTTATCCAGTGCCATGCAACACGTTACTCCGCCGTACGTCAGTCTGGGCTCCTCCTCCCTCTGGCTTTCTGCACGGACCCCCAAATGCTCCATCTCCTTTAAAAATGCATGCCATTAAGTACAATGTCTAGACAACCGAGATAAAAAACGCAATGTTTTTGCACGGGAGGACACGATCGCGCTAACTTGGCTTGGACGTCTCCCTCGCTCCCCTCCGCCTGGTCTTCCTTTGTTTCTCTCTCTCTTTCTCTCCTTCTTATTCTCAGGGGTGCGCTTAAGTGAAAAATATCCACTGCGGACTTGGAAACATCATCGCGCGTTTACTTCATGGTGAAAACAGTCGCCCAGCGGGTCCGGCCTTAATGTTTTGGGGGTTTGACCTGAGTAGGATGTTTCTGACAGGCCGGGCCGCCAACAGTGAGGTGACACGGGGTCAAATGCCCCCCGGGCCGGGGGTCAATGGGAGGGCCTAATCTGGAATAATATATTTGATTTGAATTTTATATAGCCTTCGTGAGGCATTCAGAAGCATGTCATTTTTTTTTTCTTCCTAACTTCTTCTGACACAGTGGTTGAAAACAATTTTTACGCAATACTCCTTGACTGTGATGCATACATGCCGATGTTCACCGATGGGAGTGGGCGTTTAGAGATCCATCACCTTGGCCCAAAAATGAAACGCAGATTTCGGAAAGACGGAGGTCAAAACTCCAAATTCCAAAGCAGAACTACACCCACCTAAAAAAGAAAAGAAAAAAAGCTCCAACCATAGACACAGACCAAACTCTTAGAATTGGAATTCATATGTGAGAATTCAAGTGGAAAGCTCCGAGTGCAGGTCTTTGAGCAGCGAAAACTAAAATGTGTGCGGGGGCACAATGAAAGACACATCTGACATCCTCTGCATGGAAGCTCATTTCCTCCAAACAAGTGAAGTACACTTGCAATAATATCAGTGTCCTTGTCTGGAGTGACAAATACATTCAATGTTGTATTTCAAATTTGAAACTATTTAGTCTGGCTTTCTCTACCGGCACAAACAAAGGCCAGTTTGCCACCCACCAGGTGTCTGTCATCACCGAGTGGAAGCTCAAAGACGGACATGACAAACATCTAGACACAAAGTCAAACAAAAATCCTTGTGACACACGGACACACAGCTGGCAGAAAACACTGGGCTATAAGTATAAGCCTCAAGATTCAAAGAGCCCGGCGGACAGAGAGAGGGCTCTCATGTATTTTCCCCAAAAAGGAAAATGGAAAAATAAATGAGAAATGAGAGAGTGGGGAGAGAAGAGAGGAGCGGTGGACCACATGCAACCTCGAGACTGCTCAACCACAGAGTCTGTATGTGTGTGTGAGTGTGTGTCCACAGTGTGTCTATAGTTAAAACAGCACCTGGAAATACTGCAGCACTTACTATGCGGGGCAGGGCTGCGTGTTGCAGAGATGGGAGCCCAGCGTGGGGCGGGACACCGGGTTACACATGGTGGAGTTGACCTGGACCTTCAGGTCCTGCAGACAGATGGCCTTGGTGGAGATACGGCCTGACGGAGGAGACGGGGAGAAACATTGAGAGTCGGCGCAGTTGCTGCAGGTCATGTGACTATTTCAGTCACAGCTTGTAACGAAGCAATCATATTGATGTGCGAACATAATTGGCCTAAATATAAGTGCACATTTTAACAACGGTGTTGTTTGGCATCCTTTTTGAAGCTGTTGTTGCTTATTGTTGGAGGAGTTTAGATCTTCTAGGCTCGTCCCCTTAAAGGAAAACGTGGTCTCACCTCCGGCACACGGAGCGGAGCAGTCGGAGCGGACCAGGCCCCAGCTGTAGTCGGGCTTCCTCTCGGTGCGGGGCAGAGTGTACTCCCACAGCACGCCCGGGTTCCTCCCCTGCAGGAGGATCTGTCAGAAGGGACAGAAAAAACGTTGGATTTACCCAGGGCAAAGCGTCACCTTAGGTCTTTCATCATTTTGCATGAAACGGGGAGTCCTCCACTGGAGCCACGTTCTGTCCTGGTCAAATCAGTCGCCATCAACATGTACTACACTCTATCACATTTCTACAATAGAAGCCTTGAAGGCACACCCAGGATCAATCATTATAACAAAGGGGAGTCATGGCAAACAGGTAACTAGGGGTGATGGTATTCATTCTGATCATCTTTTAGGTGTCTGAAACGAAAACATCTGCTCTTGTTATTTTTGTGAGTATTTACAGGGAAATACGCCATTATTCCTCCCCCACACCGTTCTCACCGCATCCTCTCTCACCTTTTTCCGAGCAGCACATTTGTTTGGACAAAGACCAACGGATGAATGACAGCGGACGTGGCCCTCACAGGAGACGCGTGGGTCTATCATTAAATCAACCCAGTGAGGAATCCTGTTTGGGTCACATTTGAGTCACATATAAACCGTATTTTAAATACCGCACCGGTTCGTCTCGGTTACGGCTATGTCTCGTGTACAGCCTGTCTGGGTTTGGTTCGGGCTGGGTGGTAATACATCCTCAATCCATTTGGCAAATTATATTAAGTCCAACTGTCAACATCCATCCCAGGGCCTGACAAACACACCTTTCTATCAACGTCTGCATGGATGAGCTTTGACAAGTGTATTTTCTTTGGACTCTCTCCTAAAGCATGAAGGAATCTATCATCGTCCGTTGAACTCTGGAAGCCAGACGGCTTCCTGGGTCCGATCCACACACACACACACACACACACACACAACGGTCCTGGGGTGCTGCCACTGAATGGACCAATCACAGCGCTCTGCCATTTAACCCTTTCCTGTTTATCAGGAGTACACAAAACACGACTCTCGGAGGAAATGATTCATTGGGGCACTGTAAAAATACTGGTAATAGCTCAATAATGTTAAGAAAAATTAATTGAAGGCCCTACATTGGACATTATTATTCCGCAGTGATTGTGTGTACATTTAAATAAGCAACAAACAGGTCCACTATCGAGCACTGAGGAAAAAAAAATGCAAAATCCGCTTATTAATGCGTCCTGTTGAAAGTGTGCGAGGACCGATTCATCCCATTACTGAACCCTCAATAGTCTAAAGAGAAACCACACTTTACCTCAGCCTCCAACGTGTTCATGGCTATAAGCCACGGGTCGGACCAAACTCAGTTTTTCAGACAATGACTCCGATGATTTTCATAATCGCTTTCAATCCTTTGTGAAACCCTGATTTCTCTCTTTCCTGAGCCACAATGTTGGATAGCTCCCAGCAGCCTCAGCGTTAGCACCGTCTGCCAGGACAGACACTAAATATCAACCAATAACTTCGGACACGTTCCAACCCTGTCTCCGGCTCCTCTTCTTCGGTCGGAGACGGCTGCAGCCAGCGCAAACCCCCAAAAAAACACCACAAGTTGGAGGAACGCAGAAAAATATCCTACCAACCTGTAATGCAAACCAGGATCCCACAACCTCCCGCAATCGCACAAATACAACATCCACATCCACTTCAGGCTCATTCCCACTGGCTCGCTGCTCGGTAGTCAAAGCAAACTTAACAGCAGCACCAACAGACCCTCTTGATGATAGTCACAACACATACAAATCTACCAAAGCCGAAAAATGAGTCTTATATGATCTGACTACACAAACTACCCTCACTTAGTAGAGAATGAGTGCAACAGTGACCTCTGCCGACCTCTGGTTCGTCACTGGACCTGGTGTTGTGTAAATCGCCGCGCAAATCCAAAAAAAAAAAAAAAAAAAGAGAGAAAAAGAAGTTTCTATTTTTCACCGCTTGAAATTCCTCAATAAACCATTTTCACGGTCTGGGAGTCCATATCACTTTGGCAAACGCTCGGGTGGCAAAAATGAATCACGCAGGAAAAAAGCCTCCTGGGTGATGCTTCAGTCCCAGTCAGCCAAAGGTTCAGTCAGAGGCACTCAACGTCAAGGGAGGGACCTCTCACACAAAACGCTTTCTACAGCGCAAAGGTTCTGAGGGAGGCCTCCGTCAATCTGTGGAGACGGCGAGGACGTGTCAGGATACACTGTCGCCAGTGTAGAGCTGGACGTAAATGATGGGATGTAAATTGTAACGTATAGTACAATGAACTAATGCCATGGGTTGTCATTTCAGCTTCGTATCTGAGAAACCATGTTTATTCGGATTTGTCAGTTGGATGCGGCAACGAGATTTCAACACGACCATTACCCACGAGCCCCAAGTGCCAGTCAGGGGCATAAATGAGAACTGGAGTACAATTGAAAACAGCAAGGATTTAGCTAGAAATTTATTCCTGTTTGTTTTTTGCAGAATAATGAAAGTAGAAGTAAAATAATTAAAAGCGTTCTAACGGGATAAAAAAAAAAAAAAAAAAAATCCGACATATCCAAACTTTCTGCTTATTTGTGTTTCAAAATATAAACGCATGAGGACAAAAAAAATAAAAAATCACTCAGCCGTACCACTCAGTGTCCTAAAATACACTTCAGACCACAGAGCATCTGAGTTTTCACCGCCCCTCCGCAGCACCACTCGTCGAGCCCGATGAGACGATGATGAATTACAGTGGGGCGCAGACAGAGGTCACAATCTCACTCGTGGGCCCACGGATCCAGACTGGACTGGACTGGACTGGCTCCGCAGGAATGCCAGTCCAGGGGGAACAATGCTATTCCGTGTCCACCGGGACCTCCAGAGACAGCAGAATTGTGTCTATACGTATTGGTTGTTCTCCTCATGCTCCCGTTAGCTCCTCCTCTTCCTCCTCCTCCTCTTCCTCCTCCAGCAGCTGTACAGATGTGAACAACTTGTCACAGTTTACGCTCACGCTCCTCAACATTTGTTTTTCTTTGAGTGTTTCAAGCTGAGTGAGGGTCTGGGAGTGATCAGGGCGTATGCCCCCCCCACGCCCCCTCCTCCCTCCCTCTCTCCCTCCCCTCCTTCGCTCGCCCTGGCTTTTTTTTTCTTTTCTGTGACAGAGCCAGTGAAGTAGAATGTGTGAAACAGTTAAGTAAAAGTTCCTTGATGGAGTTTTCATTTGCAGCTGAAATCCCGCTGCACCCGGCCTCAACTTCTCACATCCCAAAGAGTTCAATTGCAGAATTCCTAATCTTTTAATCTCCCTCTCCTCCCCCTCCATCCATCCCTCTCTTTCCATCAACCTCTTTCTCCTTTTTTTTTTGTAATTACAGGACATACTTATGGAGATTACAGGCCGTGTCATCTGCAGATCAGCAGCAGCCGACATCCGACTTCCCTGCCGGACAGATGTACGACTCGGACTCCCAGACGAGCACGGGAGGAACTGTGAGATCCAGCACAGTCGTTTCATTTAAAAGGAGAATTCATCCCTAATAAAACCTGGGATTTATGGGTGTAGTTCCATGTTTCTATTCTTATTATAATCCTTAGACCTGGGAACACAGTGACGTTTTGCGACAATTGGAGTAGGGCGAGAAAACTTTGGGACAAGACAAATCTGTTTTACACGCCAACATCTCAGATTATCAATAGATTATCCAAACCACTTCATTTGGAGGCAAAACCGAGAGCGAGTTCAAATCGTCAGTCATAATCCCCCCCTTGCATGTGCATGCCCACAGTGAGTGCTGCTTCTGGCAAGAAATTGCCATTTCCACAATGTTTCTTTCACAGAGAGGCAAAAAATACAAGAGTTTGGTTTATGTCCTTTTTCTGCGCAAAAATAAGAATAAAGTTTACCCTGCAGCCTCCTTTTGGGCATAGCAATATTGGATTATTGTCACAGGACTGTATCTCTGCAGGCGTTCATCTCTGCACAGGGAAACAAGCGTGGGGGCTGTTCAAACGCCAACAACAGCAGCGCCTCGGCTAAACTGCCCACAGACACAAGCCCCTTTTCTAAAATAGCTGTAAAAACACTCCCTGATGGTCAAACTGGTGACCATGGGCCAAGGACTTTGGAAATATCCAAGTGGTGCTCCACGTGGATCTACGGGCCAAGTCCTGAACCGCAGGATTTCTGTGGCACGGAGGAGGAGGACGGAGAGGAGACTTTGGCGTGACTGCGGCTTCACCCCCGATGGAGACAAACGAGGCCGACGTCTCCTCGTTCACCTGGTTTCCACTCCTGCTGCCACGGCTAAGGTTCAGAGGTCGAGAGAGAAAATAAATGCTTTCGCTCCACAAAGTTGTGTGCAGAGAACCACCGGGGCCACTTGTGGAATATTAGTTCTGCTGTCAGGAGGCTGCTCCTGCCCAGCATCACATTCTGCTGCTGCTGCAGCCTTCAGGACGGGTAAAGACTCGCCCTCCCCTCCCAGCTCGGGTTTCGGAGACACCGCTGATTACATACGTGGGGTGGGAAAAAAAAAAAAAAGGGAAAAGGGGGGACCATCAGCTCATAAATCACATCCTTCACGACGCAGAACATCTCACTCAGAGGAACATCTGATTTTATACTTTTCATCCCTGCCTCCGAAGCGCAGTGGAATTTGGGGTTTCAGCTGATCATTTTAAGCTTCAAATCACACGGCAGTGATTTATGCTGTGAACACACACAGAAAAAACCACCGGTAATGCCTATAGAGCAGATGGAGCAACAAAAAAACGACGTAAAAAAACTACAGCAAGCGACTTGATAACCAATAGGGAGGTTTAGATTTCATTTTTTTCAGGTTCCAGGTTCATTCTGGATAATCCACACTTCCGGATCTACTGTCCAATAAGAAGCCATTTCCTTGGATTTGATGTGAATCACTCACAGAGAGGACAGGCTGCTTGAACCCAGTAGCTTTCGTCTCTCTCTAATGCCTCCCTCCACCCTCCACCCATCATGCCTGACGTAACCAAACACAATTAATCCCCCCACAGAGGCACCGCAGACAGCTACAAACACCCCTGCTCTCCCCTACCACCCAAACCTCTTTTTTTTTTCTTCCTCTAAGCCTCGTCATGTTCAGACATTCAAAAAAAAAAAAAAAAAGGAGAAAACGCTGTCACTGTCAATTGCTACAAACGGACGTCACCGGGCAGCGGCGGCTTACTTCAAACACCAGCGTCTCATTAGTGGGTCCGGCGGCGTACAGGCTCTCCGGCTTGTTGAAGGAGCGCTGGTAGTCGAACACGGCTCCACCAAAGTGGAACTTGCCCGGCCAGTCCACCGTCCAGTCCCCCGTCAGGTAGTACTTCCTTTTCAGGGAGCGCGCGGCCAGGTAGCTGGTGGACACCTCCAGTTCCTGGATGCGGACGCTTCGTGCCCCGGCTGGGACGGTCACCATCGAGTAATACTCTGGAGGGGGGAGAAGAAAGTATCGTGACACGTCTATCTGCGTGTGTTTTTTGTTCTTTTCCTTCTAGTGACCACTTGAAATTGCCATTTTTTCATTGTAGGAATAAAAATCCCAGAATGCACTGCAGGGATAGAGACGCAGCCGGTGTTTACCATTTGCCCTGTGCTGTAGGGTGTACTGGCCCTTGAAGAACTTGCAGGTGGAGTTGTCTCCCTTACAGACACCGCAGGCGTCCAGAGAGGCCTCGGAGCCCAGAGTCTGGTCACAGCCCACTGCCTGCACACAGACACAACACAACACACAACATAAACACAACACACACACAAATATCAAGTAATCCAGTAAAATATCGACAGGGGTCAAAGATGACAAGGAAAAAAATAATACCTACATTCATAAATAAAACATAATTAAAATGAATTCCCAAATAAACTAAATGTCTAATACAAAGTCTGCAGTGGATATGAAGAAAAACATATTTGAGTATTCAGGCCCCTAACTTTGTCTAAGCACGTTTGGCAGCCATTGGAGTTTCTCAACAAGCTCTGCACTCCTGGATTTGAACAGTGTATCAGATTCTTCCTGGCAGATCCTCTCCGGCTCTGTCAGATTCGATTGGAAAGTGAGCAGCCATCTTCAGGTTGACATCCACAGCTGTCCAGTCCATTCAGGGACACTCAGAGACTTGTCCCCAAGCCACTGCAGCATTTTTTTGTTAGCTGTACACTTGAGGCCATTGTGGTTCTGTAAGATGAGACGTCTCAGGTCCGGCGCACTGCGGAGCAGCTTTTCCTTCAAGGACTTCTCTGTGTTTGACTGCGTTCACAATATATTTCAATTTTGGCCTCTCTGCCTGATAAGTGACTCCATAACGTGATGCTGGAATTATCCAGGTTGTGAGACGCTCCAGCAGTCCTCTGCAGGCCTTCCCGTGGCTTTTTTTTTTTTACGTCTAGCATCTCCGCTATAAAGGCCTGATTGATGAAGCGTTGTGGATATGGTGGATCCAGCGGACTCTGCCTTCTCTGCTGTGGAATTCAAAAAGCCAGCGTGACCTTTGGGTTCGAGGTCACCTCCCTGACAAAGGCCCTTCTCACCTGGTTATTCAGCTCGGGGGACTCAAACTTCTTCCATTGCACAACTGTCGAAACCACTGTGCACCTGAACGCTCAAAGGTTTTGAAACTGCTCAAGAAACATGCACAGATGAAATTAGGGGGAACTTATTATGTGTATGTGTGTTTGTTTTTTTAAATGTCCAATCACATCGATTTGCCAGAGTAGGGCCTATCAAATCCTAGTCGCATCTAAAGGATCATTTGGCACACAGGATTCACCTGCCCGCAAATGAAATATTTCAGTTTTTAATATTCAATTTGAAACAAATGGTTGTGGATCAGTGGACAGAAATAGCCACGTTATGAATTTAAATTCAATCCTACCGTTTTACAGTGTAAAAGGATCGGAATCGCGTTTGACAAGTCTCAGTGCACATTTTCTTTCAGCGAAGCCTCATCTTTGACTTGTAGACATATGCATATGCTGTACATGGCGGCCTATGTACCTCGCACACTCCATCGATGCAGACGTCTCCTTTGTGATCGGAGCAGGAGGTGCCGTCTTTGACCTTGCTGGCCATGGCGAAGAAGAAGTCAAAGTCCTCGGCGATGCAGTACAGCTTACAGATGTCTTCATCTGCACACGGGACATCGAGAACATGCCGTGACAATGAGGAGGTTAAAATAAAAAAAAATAATAAAATCACAGCGCTTAAAGTTTGTCCCGGTGCTTGTTAGGTTTCAGTAGCTAATGTGCTTTAATCTGCTACGCACACAGTATGTGCAGCTCCTGGTGGGACGCAATTGGAAAGGACAGGAACTAACCACGAATGCACCCGGGGGTATTCACGTGGGGCAACAGGTTTATTTTGTGGCTCAGATCAGTTATCGCCGACAAGTCTCTGCAGCCATCTTTGATTAAAATAAATGACGCTGAAGGTGACTTGGCCCAAGGTCCCAGAAGGCAGTTCAGACTCCGTTCCTCTCTACATCACCTCCCATTCATCAACAGCTTAAACAGGCCTGGGACGGCGGCCAAGTGCACCGCTCTCCCTGTCTCGCTCGCTCGCTGTAACAAAGCTGGCCCGCAGGCTTGCTTTTTAAATCCATCCCCACTGTGTCAGGGGGTGCAGGTGGCTACACGTCTCCTATGCACATTACACAGAACGAGCGTTTCCTCCAGTTTTTTTGGCCACAGTCACCGCAGTGATAAATACAGTTTGGCATTAACCAAACACTTTAGAAAATAAAATTTGGACTCAGGTGGAAGTGCAACAAGGACACGACCAATACAAAACTCTATATATAGTGGTGCTGTCTAACAATGAGGCCTTTCCTTTATGGTGCATTATGCGCCAAGAATACAGTGCAACCTGGGATGCCCTCGTAATACTCTCTAATTCAATCATCTTTACATATACTCCCGGCTTTCAAAGATGGCAAAAAAAAAGGAGAGAAACATCAGCATCCTCGGGAACAAATCATAAAATATAAATTCTTCTTAGGTTCAAAGTCACCGATGACCTTACCGTCCACTTTGGTGTAGGGTTTCCATTTGTAGTACCAGCCCCTGAAGGGCTTGCTGTTGTACTCGGCACACTGCTGGGCCCGGAAGTCCACAGCGCCAGGAGGGCACGGCCGAGTGTTACACAGCTGGTTGAGCCGAACGGATCCGGAGCAAAATTTACCATTGTTCTGTGGCCTGGGAGCAAAGATGAGACGAGCCAGGGGGGGAGAGGAGAAATGACGGAGAAATTACAACTTTTTCAACCACAGAATGAGCACAGAACAGATCACGGAGCCCATCAAAATAACTAAGACCATCACCACTTGGTAGGAAAAAAAAAGCGTGACATTTTGTAAACGCTAAAGTGCCACGTCAGACTGCAGAAGCGTCCCAAACTCACGGCAGGCCTTCCGACACAACCACCGGCAGAGAAAATTGAGTTGAGCCCTTTAGCAAAGTGGCCGGCACAGACAAAACACACACACACACCCACACCGTGGAACCATGCTGATCAAACACATCCAATAAAAACAACTCACTCCGTTTTACTGCGCTGTGAAAGGAACAAAAAAAAAAAACAGGCCTTAATAGTAAACACAAGGAGGACCTCCTTCTGCTCTTCCTCCTCTCCACGATTTCGTCTCCTCTCTCTCCTTAAATCACTGCACCTCATTTCGACTGTAAATCTGCTTCCAGCAACGGACTAGAAACCAGGTGCGACAAGTTTACGGGTTGCGTTTAAGTTGTTCTCAACACCCAACACAGACTTCTTGACCCCTCAAGGATGCTTTAACGTCCCAGGAGTCTGGTAAATTCTGCCCGGCGACAGAAGCTGAAACTGAACTCCTTTTGGGTCAAAGGTCACCGAGTCCACTCTGGCTTTCTTTATTCACCTGCTCCACACTTTCCCCTCTGGTGACCCTCCGCATGCACCCACAGTCCTCACCCCATAAAACACCTTCACACGTCTCATGGCAGACTCCACCAAAACAGGGGTCTATAAAAGCACCGTCATCGTACACCCCCACTTGTCTATAAATTAAGTGTGTGACCAAATGTGATGTCTACAAAAAACAGGTCAAGTTCCTGAACCTAATCTCCACGGCTTGTTGGTCAGGATTAGGCTGACTCTGTTTGATCTGGCAGGTGGTCTACCAGGGGGGGGGGGGCACGGGGGAAAGAGGTGGGGGAGGGTGGGAAGAGGAGAGGATACCTTTTCTGTCTCCTCCCAGGGAAGGCTTTAATTGGCTGAGAGATACACACTCACCTCGTAAAAATCCCACCATCACACAATCTTTTAAACTGCTCCTGCTGAGCAAACGTCTTGTGGGAGAGCAGAGGAGAAAAGGTAGAGGCTGTCACCCTCTCTAGGATACATGAAAAAAAAAAAAAATGTGAAGATAGTTTGAGGTTGAAGATGACATTGGGGAGATTTGGGGTAATCTCTCTCGTTCTGCTCAGATTAAGAGCAGGGGGCCCCGCCAAAATAATCACATAGGTTAATGGGGCCACACACACACACACACACACACACACACTCTGTGAATGACATGAGTCAAGGAGAAGAATGTGACTCAGGGGTACATGGTGCAACCGGATGGGGAGCTGAGTTGTCGTGGCTTTTTTGAGGAGTCATGTTAAGACCTCATTTTTACATTCGAGTCCTTGGGGGTCTAGTTGGCTCAACGTATGGATTTCGATAATGATATCATGACTCGGCATTATTGGATCCTCACATCGGCCCACTGAACCCGCGACTCAGCGTTTAGCCGCATCTACCCCTGTTTCCACGGTAGCGGCTTCAAAAGGCTCTTTCGTGCCACAGGAATGATAAATGAAGCTGACAGCTAACCTGGTTTAAAGGGCTCGGCGGCCCTTTTTGCTCTGCATGGTGTATAATGTGTATCATATGAGGGCCGTCGGCCTCAAAAAAAAAAAAAAAAAAACTCTTTGATCCCTCGGCGGGGATTAAGAGACAAGTCGGCTGTGACAGACTGAGCGGCCAAATCAGCGTCTGCCCGGCTGTTAGGTGAGCAGTGATGAGGCAGGAGGAGTAAATCTGAGCGGAATCTTTTAAGAAAAATGGAAATAATGAAAAAAATATAAATATATATTTAACACGAGAAATAGGGAGAAAATAATGTGCATTTCAGCCGTGACATTAGATGTCACAGATAATGTTGCTGAATTGTCAGTTGAAATGTAGAAATGTCAATTAAATACAATTAAAACTCAAAATAAAAATGCCATTCTCATTTGGGGTTAAAGGGCTGATTGACCGTGACACACTGGAAACTTACTGTGGTGCGTGTGTTAACCTGCACGTGTCAGCGTGTGCTGTGTATATATATATATATGGAGAAAAATAAAAGCATCACGAGATGGGCTAACGTAGTTGATTGCGCACACTAGGGAAAACAAAACACACCCAGCGTTAACCATCCTCCTTCGTGAGCGCCCTTGTGTAAACATTCTTCACACAGAAGATTTTTAAACCCTTAACAACAACAATATTTGCGCAAACACTCTCTCGTTTAATTGCAACCTGATGTCAATTTCGATCAAGATCTCCTGGAGGAGGTACTCCGGTTTAAGGGCTTACACACATACTGCACATAAGGCATTCATATCCAGGGAATAAATCCCTTCTTTAAGTATCACGCGGCAGACAGTTAAATGTATTACATTTTAAAAGCTAGTTGCTGTAAGGGGGTTGGCCAAGAAACTGCAGGTCGAGACAATCGATTATCTGAACGCACCAGAGCAACAGTGCGACCATAAATCTATTCCGAATTTGTATGAAAATGACGGTCGTAAAGACGTTTCAATAAATCTCCCCCCAGTGTGATCGGGGGAATACCAACCGGGGGCCGTGCGTCGGTTTGGAAACACGAAAAACTGGTTGTGTGTGTGTGTGTGTGCGTGCGTGTGTAATGGCACGCACAGAGGCCCGTGGCTCAGAAGGAGACGTGCACTGTGGGATGTGGGTCTGCGGAGTTGTGTAGAATTATGTTTGTGTGAGTGAGCAGCACGAGGGGCAGCTTCCAGAGAAAAAGAGCTGGAGATAGTGTGTCTGTCTGGACTGTCAGCCTGACTGATGTGAGCTGTTATCGGATGCGTGTGTGTGTGTGTGTGTGTGTGTGCGTGCGTGTCTCTCGCTGACAGCCGCCTGGCAGCAATCGCTTTCAGGTGCTCCGAAAGGAAGGATTTCGGGACAAGAGGCCTTCAAGAATGACTTTCTGGTCCAAACGGCGACTCGGATTTTCAGAGCAGAAGCCGCCGCATGAGAACATGAATCACTCTGTCATCTTGGCTCGGCTTCTGCAGCTCTCTGAAGGAGCAGGAGATGAATCCCATCAGAGGGTGGTGTGTGTGTGTGTGTGTGCGCTTACCTCGGGTTGGTGCAGGACCGCTCCCTGTGCATGACCCCGCCTCCGCAGGTTCGAGAGCAGTCGGACCACTGGGACCAGGCGGACCACTGGCCGTGGACCGCCCGGGGGCCGTGCTCCCCGTATTTGACACACTGACCACGCCGACACCACTGCAGAAGAGCCAGAGAAGGAAATGAAAGAAGAGAACAAGACACACAGGAATAGCTTTCTTATCAGAACTTGTGCCTTGGCCCCGGCTTCTTCCCCCGAGTTCTTCCCCCGAGTTTCCTGGTTTGGACAATTGCCCGGCACCACACCTGGACGCTCTGTAGCTTCAGCCAAGATACACGCACACACGCACACACACACACTGTGCAGCGCGCCCGTGCACTCTCACACATCATCACCTCTCCCTCTCTCCCTGTATATGATATTTGGATTTGCGCAGGGGTGACAGTGCAGAAATGCTTCTGTGGGTTCAGGCTGAACGAGTGTGGACAGTCTTGATATTAAAAACCTTCTCTTTTATCGAGCGGCAGTCCAACTGAAGCTTGAAGTCTTTTTAGCTTGCGAGAATTTGCAGGCCAGGCAGAATAATTTTATAATATATATATCATTTTTTAAAACCCTGTCAGATATTAAAACAGCTCACATCATTAAAATATCCCCACATCACTAAACGGGAAAGGAAGAAGTGGTGGGAAACGAGCAGTCACAGGCTTTGATTGGTCGTTAATATGCCAACAGTTGAGAGAAACCGATGGATTGACTGTCTGACAGCTCATTGGCTGGCTAAGAGTCTGATATAAAAAAGATGATGTCTTGTCTTCAAGACGAATGAAAGGAAACATAACATTTGTTTATTGTGTCAAAATGCATAAACACATTAAATGGTGTATTTATTGTGATGCGCGAGATTAATTCTTGGCTGAATTGTGAAAATGGTCTTGTCGCCACCAGGTTGCCAGGCAACCGGCGCACACACTGCGGCAAAGAACTACTCATTGCTAAACTCAGCTGGCAGAGTGGTGTCTTCATGTTTACCATACACACACAAGATCGTATCCGTCTTCTCATCGCACTCAGTGAGGAAAAAGAGGGGAATATGATAAACAGTATTTTCAAATATGTCAGACTTGTGTTTCCTACTCCCGCTTGACTTCTGCTTGGTGTTATCAAACTTTTGCATCATCTCAGGTATTGACTAGGTAGCTTCCATGTTAAAGTTACTGACAGGAAAGAAACATTTAAACACAAACTTTTTCACCGATATATCTTCTGTCGTCTATAAGACAACATTAATCCATGACATTCTAACTTATTTGTTTTTTTCTGCCTTGAAAATCTTTGTTCCTGAAGTTTACAAAAGTGATATACAGATGATTATCATTATTATTAGAATTATGATATAAAACGTAAGAGTGTGGTTTTATTGTAGTAGGCGTTTTCTTTTCAGAAATGTGGGTGTGGATTCTGATTTGTGCATCACTGATTAAAAAACGGTCAGTCATCAGGACGCGTGGCGGGTTCCTCACCATGTCGGGACCACAGCTGGTGCCCTCTGCTGCAGGCATGAACTTGGTCTCACACCGGTGTCCTGTGCGGTGACACCACAGCGACTTACAGATGTCCTGTCAAACGAGAGCCAAACACAAGCAAACAGCATGTGACGTGTTTTTTCAAAATAATGCGCCTTTGGCCCCGCGTTCCTCCGCCCTGACCGGACAGCACCTGCTTCTTGCCAGGACCACCATCGCAGCGCTCCATAAGCCCCCACCGCCTCGATAAACGAGGGGGAATAAGCTCCTCCACAAAGCCTCGGTGTCAAATCTAATCACCGCGCTTCTTTAATGAAACCGGCTATAATTGCATGTGTCATCTGACCCAACAATACAGAGACAGAGCGAGCGAGTGAGCACAGAGGGAGAGCCGGGGTCGGAAGACAGGCGGCAGAGTCTGGCAACCCGCCCAACTGCAACTGGCAACGGGAGAGGAACCAGGAGGGAGGGAGGGTGGGAGCTCCGTGTGTGTGTGTGTGTAGTGGGGGGGGGTGGTCTTTGTCCTCAGTTCCCTGACACCGAGCAGGTGGATGACAGCCACGCCGCCATACTTAAAATCATTCTACATGAGCCCATCAGGGCCGTATGGAAGTTAAGTCCAGCGTTTCATTTACCACCCACTGCCGCGGACACACAGGTCGTGGCGGGAAAATGATGCAGATGTACTATTTGATCTTGCGTTCGGGAAACAGAGCGGGGATTTGGAGAAGGTTTCGAGGTCGTGTGTGCTAATCCCACATATGTACGACTTGGCAAAGTCGATTTCCCAGCAATTACCACAAAGCCAGTGGTATTTTAAACAGAATTTGCATGTGAATCGACATCATTGAAAGCAGCGTACATAAAGGCCTATACCGGGACCTCCAGGATTCTGGGCGGGGGGAGGGGGGGTCCCTTTCAAAACATGGAATGCATTTTAACAGAGGGTCAAATGAAGGGGGACTTAGGGTTGTCGTGCAAAGATCAAGCTAATTAATAAAGTGCCAATTTAGTCCTGCATCATTGGCGCTGTCAAGTCATGCAGTCCTAACCCCTATAGGATGGAGTGCTCCATCTCATGACAGACAGCCTCATCTGGTGCACATAGGTTTAGACATGTGAATACCAACTTATTTACATATGTTGGGGTCCATAGAGGAACCAGGAACCAGTATGCAACTGCACACGGCGGAGGATTTAAGGATAATGCCTGTATTCTTTTTTTTGGTTGGGCTTATTTCTATTTGTTCTAATTACGTACTCGCTGCCATTTGGAGCTAAACATCCTGGTTAAACCGACAATCACTTATCTTTTGGCCACAAGTCACTCATATAAAACAATCCAGCTGACGGTGTGCGCGTCATTTCGATTGTTATTTATTTTATTCTGATTTAAAATTCGTCATTTTGACGTTCACCAACTCCTGAGGGGAAATATCGAACTTTTTACTCTCTAAATGCTCCGCCGGCAATCTGCTAGCTGGTCAATTAAAAAAAGAAAAAAAATCACAGCTTCTTTAGATAATGACCAAACAAATTGACAACAAATAAAACCATGGTAAAAATGCTTTAAGTGAATATTGATCTCACCTTGACAAAATCGAGGCCGCACAGCTTGGCCTTGGAGCCGAACTGCCACTTGCACTGCGTGTCTGCGTCGTACAGCTGCCCGGGAAGCTGCTCGGGATACTTGTACTGACCGATCTGCTTGGGCTCGTCCACCAGACAAGATGCCTGGGCTGTTCTGGTTAGCACAGCACACCAACCGTGTCGGTCAGAGAGAAAAAAAACAAACAAAAACCCAACAACCTGCCAATCGGACCGTGCGTGTGTGTGTGTGTGTGTGCGCGCGCGTGGGGCCTACCCAAGGAAGCGGCTGAGGTACTGTCGACTGCAGGTGGACCAGGAGAAGACCCCGTTGTTTCCGGCCAGCGTGGGAGACATGATGTTCCCTTCTGTCTTGCGACAGGGGTTCCCCTCTCCGTCGTGGATCATCCCAAAACTGGAGGGAAAAAAAGACAAAAAGAGAAGATAATTCACTTTCACACATAGCCAGAGAAACATGTGTGATGCATTGTTTTGTTATCCATTCTGACGGTTTCCCATGTGATGATGAGGCTGATGTCATTGTTTATCCACCTTTTCTTTTATTACGTTATGCGGTTAAAATGAAAATACGGCTCCTTGCGTGCAGTCATTACTGCGCCGTGCCATGTGGTTAACAATTAGCTCTTTGTTCATTTTTCAGTTTGAGGTCCTGAGTCGACATGTTTCTGGGCCCACACTCGGTGTTCAGCTGCTGAATTCATTAAGGATGCGGCTGCTCATAAATATTCCAGACGTATTATCACCTGGGTGAATTAAGAAAAATTGCTCCCTGTTTGTGTTGAGAGCAAGCCAGACAAACGAACGTTTTATTTGACTCTTTTTTTTTACCGCAACGTGAAATCAGCGTCACACGTCAAAAAATAAATGGACCTCTATCTCAATGGAAACGCAGAAACACAAACACAGAGCCGGCCGCGCCGCCTCGGGGCACTTTCCATTATTCGGTCTCACAAAGTGTCGCGAGGATGAAGTAGTGCTCTAACGTCATGCTCACATTTCAGAGTGTATTTGTTTCTTTAAATCAGAACACGTTGGTGACGTTTTTTTTTTATATAGATTCATTACAGCCACTCGCAGAGCCAGAGCACAGACTGGACGAGTCCGACACAGTTTCATCTGTTTTAGGTCACCGGCCACATTTCCCGTCAATGTTTTTCGTCCGTTTTGGAGACAGCCGTTTTTTGCTAAAACATACTTGTGTCCCGACTCGTGAGCGATGGTGAAGGCCAGGCCGAGTCCCGTGTCCTCGTTGATGGTGCAGCTCCTGTACTTACTGCACATGCCACTGATGGGGGCAAAACCTGCACAGACAGAGGGAGATGGAGCAAACACTGGATCAGGAGTATCAAAAACTAGGTGCATAACATTTTTCTTTTATACACACTAACATTTAGAACATTTGAAATCCTCTTTCTCTTGGTTTTAACGGAGCACATTCTTTCTGCAGGAAGCTCTGACGGATCTGGCAGCCATCGGACGCATTCACGTACTCGCATGCGCCGAGGGGAATTTCACACCAGCTGCAAAGTGCTACCTCTACTTTCTTTTTTTTTTTTTTTTTCCAGACCGATCAGACATAGATAGATACCCCAGCAGTTTAGAGGACTACTGCTGACGGTGGACCCGACAACACCCGGAGAGGTAGAGATAAGTGACCGTACCGTAACTGACAGGCCGGTGAAAATATTCAGTTATGGTCACTGTTTTTTTTTTCTCTTTTTTTTTCACTTTTTTCTGGCAAGGGTTCTGTCCCGGCGGACCCAAACATAAGAACGTGTACAGTAGGAATGTCAATATGTGGTTGATGAATGCGCCTCAGACTTAAAGAGCCAGATGTTAAACTTTCACGAAAACTGGCAGAACATAAATGTTGTTACTGTCAAAGCCAATTCCTCTCGACCTTTGTCTCCCCTCGGCTTTGTGCTGTCAAAAGCCTCTTTTCCTGCAGACGTACAGTAGAGAAGTAACACGCTGACGATAAATCCTCCTGCCTATGAGTCACTTTTTTACGTTTGTTTGTTTTTTGGATCTCAAACATCAATTTATTCAATTGTAATTTAACGCTGCCCATTTTATTTGCATTTATTCTAAGCTCGATCTGCCCACTTGCGACATGCTCCTTGCTTTTAATCGGCCTCTCTTTTGCAGATCGTGTTTATCAAGCCCCCGGTGCTATTCGTAGTTTAAATGTAGCGTTTTCTCACGCAGATTGGACCGACAACCATGGCAGGACACTTTGAAATTATATTTTTTTCCCACGGAGCGTCAGATGATTAAGTGGCTGCAGGCCCACCCTCCATTCTCTTCTCTCCGTGTCCTCTAACTGCATCTACATTTGGGTGAGCAGCGGTTACTATGGTTTCCGAGATATCCCATCATGAGGGCCGAGCGCACTCCTACCCAGGGTGTCGCAGGGCTCGTTCTTCCACGAACAGATGTCCAGTCCGGTGAGGAGAACGGCGTGATCGTGCCTCTTACCGCCTTTCCCCACCAGACCTGACTGCCACTGACAGAAACTGTTCAGGGACTGGTCGGCATGGTGATTGATGGTCAAGCCCAGCTGGAGGTGAAGACGGGAACAGGGACGCAAAGGATGAGCCATCGCACATTTTCTGGGCAAGCAACACAAAAACTGCTCGTATCTCAGATTTTGTAGAACGGATCCACTCACCGGGTCTTGATCCAGTAGCAACAAGCTGACCACCACAATGTTGATGTCGGACCCTATGGTGCCATCTTTGAAAAGACTGGAAACCTGCAAGGGAGGATGAGCCAGATCTGAAAATTCACATTTCCTTCACGCGGGTGACCACGGAATGTGGGAACCCAGCGGCCATTTCACCCCGACTCCGTTTCAGTGCTCTTGCTTGCTCGTCTACTTATTCGAAAAGTAGATAAACATAAGCTGTATTCAGACATGAGCTCTGGAAAATATCCCGTCATTTGGGTCTGGACATTTTACTGAGTTTGCCTCGTACATGAAGAACCTCTGGAAACTCCAGGCGAGGGGTCATGCAGAGAGGAGGCAGAATATGAAGTTTAAGTCCCGGGGTCACTCGATTGACCATTTCATGTATCTATGTACTTGCGTTTTTTGCTCGCTGATTTTCTTACTTGTGTACTGGCAAGAAAAGAAGCAGCATCCATGAAAACCAATTTTGATTTATTATTTTTACCTTTAGCCTATTGTCACCGGTTTCACATACCACCCCCTCCTCCCCTTCTCCTCCCTTCTCCCCCCCACACCCTCACCATGTTCATGACGGTGAGGACGTAGGTGGTGACGTTGTCCCTGCCGTGTTTCTCCAGCATCTTCCTGTCGGCCACCACCAGGGTCTCCACGTTCAGACCACCCACCCTGTTGGAGTGGATGGGCGATCTCTTTGCCCTTCCTGGCCCTTCCACCTCGGCGAACTCATCGGGCATGATGAAACGCTCATCAGCGGGGGGCTGGGGAGCGTCTGCAAACAGGGGAGGATGGAAAAGGGAGGGGAGGGGGGGGGGGGAGAGAGAGAGAGGCAACGTGGCACTGAGGGTCAAATGAATGAACCTTTTCCTGGCTCGTGCCGGGTGATAAGAGTCGAGGCTGGGCTGCTGAACAGACAGGAAACTCGCTCCCCGTGCCGCTTCCTACCTCTCACCACGACAAGGACGGATTAGACTGCAACCTCACCAGACGGTGGATTAGCCTCGGGCCGGTGTGGGCCACATGCAAAGGCCGCAACTATGTTTAGAATTCATAGAATAATAGCAATTATAATAAAAAAAATACGACCAAAAATACGCAAAACTTACTGATGATTGTACAAAGAGACTGAAATAGTTTTAGTTGCCCTGCTCTGCTAAATATTAAAAATCACCGTAATATGCCAATAAATGCATGGCGTTGATTTAATATCCCATGTAACTTTTCGGTAAACTGTTGTTTCATGCAATTCAGACGAGAGATTTGTAAATCAGAAAAAGACAATTAACGGTTGGCCTGAGAGGAATGTGAGGAACATATAAGGAATATAAGGTTCCCTTACATACATTGCTTTCGGCGTCCGCAGAAGTGTTGCCTCTGCAGCTTCCCGTGCTGGTAGTCATGGTGATGACGATGATGATGAAGGTACGGATTGCCAGGCGTGGAAGAAGCGGTGCTCGACGCCCCGTGGACCGCGCGTTCCGCCGAGCGCTTGTAGACCACGTGTGGGTGGTGTCCACCGGGGGCGCTGTAGTTGTGCTGGGTGGCCAGATGTTGCGGCAGGGGGGCGATCAAATACTCCTCCTGGGACACACGGATCAAACCTGACTGGAACACAAACACAAACATACACACACACGTATGAACAATGTAAAACTAAACTACAGATTTCTTGCAAAAATCCCTCCTCATACATATTCCAGTTACCTGTTTTAATATTTGCCATATTTGGCGGATTTTTTTTTTTTTTTAAAGCTTAGCCTCCACAACCTGCCCTTGACAGAGTTATAGAGTGTAGCTGAGGCAGCAATCCTTTCTAGGTAAACCACAGCCCGCCCCTCCAGGATCAGGCCCACCTAAACGCACAACCTACACGCTGTCCGAATATCAGGCAGATGTGCAGGGTGCGTACAGCTGTTGAGAGGAGGAGATGTCTCATTTAGCTGGACGACAGGGAAGCGTAAAATCCCAGTTTTTGATGGAAAAGCTCTGCTTAGATCCTGAGCGAAACCGCTTAAAGGCTTCACTTAAATCATTCAAAACAGCAAAAGAAAAAGTGCTTGTTGTCGACCTCTTCCTATGAATGCAACCCTGTGTTCACTTTCTTAAAAATAAACTCTACGGGTCATTGTGTTTTTGGTGTTTTTTTGCGCAATATTTCATCCACTTTCCAAAAAAAAAAGTTAAACCCACTGCTTCATGCCGTTCCACGAACCCCCACTAATCTGATTTACCGCTTTGACAGAGTCAACTAATGTTTCACCTTAATGTCGTCTTCACTGGGAAATGACACAAACATGTGGACACGCTTACAGAACACGGCTGCACTTTATGAAGCCTCTTGGTCTAATCTAATTTGACTTTTGCCTTCTGCAGGGAAGGAACGCATTGGAGGAGATTCAGGCTGTTTTGGTGTTTTTGTGCCCAGACACATTAGACAGACAGAGAGAGAGAGAGAGAAAGAGAGAGAGGTGGCTTGGCCGGCCGACGTCAAGGTAACGGGTCACCTCGGGTCTTGGAGTTTGAATCGAGTGTCCTTAGCCGCCCTGTGAACTGAGAGAGTGAGCTACTGAACCTCAAACATTCCGTCTGACCAGGGACTTCTACCTAATTCACCCCACGACCCGACGAATGTACACAAAATAGCTGTGCAGTCACACAGGCACACGCACACACACACACACACACACACACACACACAGACAGATTTTTATCAAAAACACATACACACCCACTGACCCACTGACCTCTGACCTCGTGTCTGGGTGTGTGTGTGTGTGTCTAAAAGAGAGAGAGAGAGAGAGAGAAAAAAAAGAGAGAAAGAGAGGGAGAAAGAGAGAGAGAGCCCTGCTCTGCTCCTGTTGACCCCGTTCCCCCCAGACTAGCAGGTGGCAAAATAAACAGGGGCAGGACAAAAGCGAAGCCATGGCGAGGCTCTTGTTGTCAAAACAGTGCCTGGATCCATGGCGGCCTGCCATCGTCAGCCCCATCCATCCCTCTAACAACCATCCATCCCTCCATCCATCCATCTCTCTCTCTCTCTCTCTGTCCAGCTGCCAGCACATCTTTCATCTGCCCATAAATCATCTTCTCCGTCCATCACTGTTCCGTGGCACGAAGTTGTGCAGGAAGTTGCCGATCAAACTTGGTTATTTTGACTGCGCGTATAGTCCACGTGGTGCAGTGGTTGGGATTTTTTTATTTTATTTTAGTGTTGATAACTTTGAACCCCGGCCCATCAATACCTGCCAAAACCACCAAAGGGATATCGTCTGCAGCTACCTGCTTCAGCGTCGACGCGGTGAGAGGCCCGACCTGTGAGTACACGGTGGAACGAGAACGTTCCCCCCCCAGGCCATGAATGAAATATCAAAAAAATCCAACTAAAAAAAGAAAGAAAGACAGAAAGGTGCTGGGCAAAAAAAAAACGTCTGCAGCTCCACAAAAAAAAATAGATTGGAATTCAAAACAGAGCTCAAGGAGGTCAAAGGAGGCGTCTCCCATCAGCACACACTGCTGTCGCCTCTCGTTTGCCCGTCGTTTCATCTGTCCCTGAGTCTGCTGCAAACGCACACCTCACCAAATGTTACCCTTTAAAAGAAAATCAAACGCTTTTAAACCTTTTTTTTTTTTTTTTTTGACAGTTCTTTCTGTCAAGCTACATTAGTGTTACCACCCAGGAACACTGGGAGATCATTTCCAAAATACCCTTCCCTCGACCAGCACCGCAGAGTCGAGATTTTTAAAATGGCTTAATGAAGATGAGATTAGGATAAATATGATTTGAATGTTTCAGCGCGTTAAATATTGTTTGCCATCAGACAAAGGAGAAAATGAAACCATCTTACAGCAAAATCAATAATCAACCGGAAGGTCGGACAGCCTGACATGCCTTAAATCTCTCCCTCTCTCTCTCTCTCTCTAAATCACCACATCTGCCACTTCTCCACTTTCTTGTCCAGCAGTTCCATCTGCCGGGATGGTAATAATGATGCGTACGTGCGGGTGTGTGTTGGCACGTGTGCGTGTGTGTGCGCGCACGTGCATACACATGTGACTTTTTCTTTGTTTAGTCCGTTCTGTATCTCTGAGTGATTTCCAAAGACAACAACAGCAACAACGGCTGAGACAGAGGAGTTATTTGCTTTTTGGGTCTGTCCATATAAAACATTTACAATCTCAGCTCCACCTTAAAACAACTTCACCACACCACAATTAAAAACCCGTGAGAGCCATGTAAAGGTGGATCTATCTGTGTGCATGCAGGGGGTTCCAGCTATGAAACCCACACAAACACTCAAGCTCACAGGTGTGACTACAGTAGCTCCAGATTACTCGCCCAGTGCTAAAGAAAGCCTAAAGAAAACTCTCTGCCTGCAGAAATCATGGCGCTCTCACATAAATACTGCAGCTGTACAACAGAATACTTTGACTCATAAAGAGCCCCCCCCCCCCCGCCAGGTCTCTAAAATGTCATGGAAATTGAAATATTAAAGCAAAGATGTCGATTTTTTTTACATGATAAAGATCTGTTAATAAAGCTACTGTTTACAACTATATATATATTTTTCGTTTGGTAAAAAAAAAACAAAGAGCTCAGGAACTGGCCTATACATTTAAGGCATGAAAGATAGGGGGGGGTCATACAGCAGACCTATAGTTATCTGTGTACATTAACACTTGTAAGACTTAGCTAGATTACAGGGCCTACATGGTTCCCTCTTAAACACCACTTTACTTTCCATTCACGCAGACTTACATTTCTCTGACTCTCGCTCACTCACAGACAGATTACAGGCTAAACCAGGTCCTCCTCCAGTCCAGGAACAGAGTCTATTTTCATCTTTAGAATCATTTTGGCTTAAAAAAAAGTTATGAATGTTCCTTTTTCCTTGAAAATGTCAATACAAGCCCTGTCTCCTAGTGTCTGGTCACTGGTTTGTGTGCGTGTGTGCGTGTGTGTGCAGGGAGGGGGGCGGCTCTGTATAAACTCTAGCTTCTTTTTAAGGTTTCCCACCATGATATTATAAGGCAAATGAGTAAGTGCTTACATGCTGTTAAAGACTAGGGTCGAGTGGTGAGAAGCCCCAAGCCGGTGATTACTGCGCTCTAAAGCACATCTGCACTCCAGCTCAGCGGAACATCATGTGAACACAGTGTGTGGTGTTGGAGGAGGGAACCAAATCGTCCAGTGGAGGCCTTTCAGGCATCCGAATGTATTCAATGGAATCATAATCTGGGAAATTATAGCTTGCTGGAGTGAAATGATGTGTCTTTAAAGCTGGGCTAAGGAGCGGCTAGAGAAGAGATGGTCATTTGGGGTCCTGGATTAAAACGAGACACAAGGGAGCCCAGAGCCACACGGGTTGGGTTTCTCCACTAACTCCAGATGACTGTATTTCACAGCACACAGTGGCATTCGTGAAAAAACAGACATTTGCGGTCACCCCCTTGCTGGTGCTATGTCTAAATAGCCCTCTTCATGTATGACTAATTAGAATCACAGTGTGTTAATAGCCCTGGGTTTTTTCAGGCCTCACTAATTGTCTTTGAACAACCTACTGACATCCTCCCTGACGTGTCTGCGGAGCTGAGGTGAGTGCAACAAAAAGAGCAAACTGATGACACTTTTTTGTCATTTGGAGCCTTTGGGGCATGGCATGCCCCCCCCCCACCCCTCGTTATCCAGTGCAGTCACAGCAGGAAACAGGAGGACGACTCCCACACCGCTGCATACAAATGGAAATGTCTTCCATCAAAGTGCCGTTAATTGCTCTCTAACTGTGTTAGGGTGCAGCCGGAACACTTTTACTGACTTTCAAATCACAGTGCTGCTGTGATGCAAAAGAGGGTCATTTAAATAAACTTAAAAGTCCTGCAAAAAAAGAATGCACACAATTGTGCTTAATAAACTGTGCGAACTGATGCATAAAGATTTGTATGAAAAGGAAAAGTATATTTCAATTATAGGTCATTTTAACCATTGATGATACAAAACATTACTTCCACGGGCATGACATAATTCAGCGTCTTGCTTTAAATGCCAAACATTCACCAAAATCACAAGACTGTAAAACTTACGTTATTTTGCATCGGCATTTTTTTGGCCTCTTGTCCATAGATCATGTACATATGTGTAAGGAGGAGGCCGGCGAAAAATAAAAATAAAACCAAAAAGGCAACTCAGCGGAACCAAACAGCGACAGAATAGATGGACAGACGGGGAACAAAGGGAAACAGGAACAAATATACACAATACACACTGGACCAAACTAAGGAGACACAGGTGAGACGGGGCAGACATTCAAACAGGCGAGAGAAACAAAGGGGGGGGTAAAACAAGATGTAACACACAGGGAAGAAGCTGTACCAAAACAAGGCAGGAACTAATCAAGGCAAGGTACACAGGGGAACTAACGACAAAATCAAAAAAGTCACCAAACAACCCGACATCCAAAGTCCAAAAAAGTCCAAAATAGGAAAAAAAGGCCTAATATATAAAGCTGTCTTCTGCAAATAGACCACTACACAGTGTTTAACACAGACAGACACGTCTGTCCTTAAAAATCGCAAATCACTGGATAGGACTCATCAAGTCGGGGGCCGAGTTTACCGAGAGTCTGGAGTGTTTCACCACAGCACCAGTGGATTTAATGCGGCTGGTGACAATAGTGGGACAGGCGTGATGTATGGGCTCTGTTTGTAGAAGCCGCAGCACTACTCCAAGTCTCCAAACACCGGCCATTAGTCTTGTGTGAGAAAGACCTCGCATGGACTCGAAAGGAGGTTAAAAAGCGCGCACACACACACACACACACACAAACCAGTCCCACACCCATGCTGAGAGCCCCCCTCCTGCTGGCATCTAACAGTGGGCACTACATCACTGTCAGCGTCCAGACCACCAGGGAACTGCTCCGGGGCCACTCTTCTCTTGTAGCGCCAGGCTCGGCCCGGCCCAGGGCCGCTGAGTTACGGCCGAGCCGGAGCGCCGCAGTGTAGCGGGAAGTCGTCCCAATTTGTCGGCCTTTTATAGAGAACGGACAGGTACAAATGGCTCGAGTGGTGCCTGGAAATCGCTCATTCACAGTGTCATTTCTCTACCCCGCACGGGCCCACAGGGGATTGCGGAGAGCACTGGCCAACGCGCACGTACGTGGTACAGTGCCCTTGTACCCGGCCCGGCGGATGAGGAATCACACACTGAGGACTCTAATGGGACTGCAGCATCTACATATGTTAAATATTCTTTATATAATGTGGGGTTTTTTTTGTCCAAATACTTTTGTTTTTCAGATATCGTTTTTTTTTGGTTCCTGAGAAACCTATTGAATTGAAAAAAGAAGAAGAATTACTTTAAATTCTGTCAAGCCAGAAACAGCCATATTGAGCCATATATTGTGATCTCATCTTTAAACCCAGCATCGGTAACAAGGAGCCGGGAAAGGAGCAATTTTTTTTTTCACACCCCACGGAGCCTCTGGCCTGTCGGAGCCAGACAGAGGTCAGAGGTCGCTCTACTGCCGTTCAACGGTCGCTGGTCGGTTGCCACAACATGCGGCACCGTGTCAACGACGGCCATCGGACGGCAGGTCTGATCTGAGTTGAAAGGAAAAGATGAATGAGCGCTGCGGGAGAGAATGAAGGAGGTGTGTGTCGACACTTTCTTTGGTGTTGTTGCTCTCACACGTGGCTGTGCAAACACACACACAGTGTCAGGCCATAAAGTGGGAAAATATCACCACACAACCGACGCAACACTCAAGCGTCTCCTGCCATCCAACCGTGGCAAAGTAAAAAAAAAAGAAGGTTTTCCTGTATATATATTTATATATATTTTTTTATTCATCATTATTATAAGCCAATAAGGAATAATCATACATGACTTTAAAAATCTAAACTTGAGCAAAGGTGCGCCTTGTGCAGTTTTCGCAGAGCTGCCGTTTGAAGAAAAATCGTTTGTCTTTGTTTTCTCTATCCTGGGACAAGAGGGGAAGCAGTAAAGCACTTCTCTTTTCTGCGCTCACTTGAGTGAAGGGCCGCTCCGAACTCACATCCAGTGGTAAAAAAACATGTAGGAGTGAAGGTAGAAACCTCTCCAGACCCCCCATTCGCCCTGTGAACCCCCCCCCCCCTTTCCGAGCAGAGGATTGGGGTCAACCAGGGAAGGCGACCTCAGACCAGGAACACTAGAGTAAGAGGACCCCGCCCCTTTTCACTTTCCCCATTTCATCCCCAGCTCTTCGGTCAAATCAAAGAGCATGACGTGTGAATCCACAACTTCATCTCCACTCCAAAAAAAAAAAAACACACGAGAGTGCTGCTCCGTAAGGACACCCACAGAGAATAATTAAAAAAAACAGCAAATAACACCATGTTCAATTAATGAGGATTAACAGCAGAAAATCCCTTTCTGTCAGTCATCTAGACCCCCCCCCCCCCCCCCCCCCCCCCCCCCCCCCCCCCCCCCCCCCCCCCCCCCCCCTCCACCCCCCCCCCCCCCGGCTCTTAATTCCATCCCCTCATTTAAACGGCTGAATCCCACTTCCATCTGTTTGGGCCCGGGCCCGGAGGAGGAGGGGCGCGGTGAATGTGTAAAACCGGCTGGTCTGTGGTCTGTGTTTGGCCCGGTTCGCCGGTGCTGACACCTCCGCGCCATTAACAAGCAAAGGGTCAGATCCAAGAACCCTATTTCAGACTCTGTTTTTTCCCCCTCGCTCCTCTTCCCTTGTCTGCGTTGAAAGGAGACAATGACGTGAAGGATGAGAGAGCAGTTTGTCTTTCTTGTTTTTTCACCCCATTTCTTCTCCAAAGCTCTTTGACATAAACCGAATCCATCTCCGCGGCCCTCTCCATAAAGAGACCGTCCATTTCTCCATGGGAGCGTCCACCCCGGACAATGAATTCACATTACTCTCTTTCACCACAACACTTTTCTCTCTCCTTCACTCATTACTTCGCCCTCTTGGCTTTTTCCAAGCTTCCCTCCTTTCATTTATTTTCCTCCCTCCCGACTTCTTCTTCCTGTTGGGCATTGTTTTCAATCCCACCTTAATCTCTCCCTCGAGCTCGTCCCCGCATCCAGCGGTCTTGAATGGCGGGTTCCTCATTTGTGCTTAATCCAAATATTCGGAGCAGAGAGGGCCGGATGAAAAGCAAAGGGTTAACCGCTTTCGTTGTTCTAAGCCTCGCAGCGGTCCAACAACGCACACACAAATACACACACGCACACACACAGGCTGATGCACTGAAAGAAAGAGACGAGGGGAGAGAGTGAAAGGCCTCGGATTTGCTTTTGATGCACTTGTCACTTTCTCTCACTCTATTCATTCACCTTTCTTTTCTTGTTGCTCATCCTCCAGTGATAGAAAGTCTATTTAAACAGGCTGAGTGAACATCCCGGAGTCCCACTTAGAAAAATGGAGAAAAAAAAAAAAAAAGCTGAAAAGGAGAGGAGTAAAAAATAGATCAAAGCGTCCACCGAGGCCCATTCAAACGCAATCATGACCCAATCACATTGTGTCCCCGCAGCGCTTTTTAAGAGAACGGGTCAGCGGCGTTTCATTGTGGGTGGGAGCGCGCCTAATGAAAGGGACAAGATTGGCGGTGCCAGCCAAGGCAACTCAAACTTCCCCCTGGCTTTAATTGCCGAGAACAAGAGGAGACCTGGAAGCGGGGCGAACGGAGGACAAAAGAAGCAGGGCAAGCCGGGGCGGAGGAGGCATCGAGAAGACACCGTGACAAAAATGGAGGTGTGGCTTTTTTCACGGCGTGTCCATCTGGTCCGAGGGCCGGAGTGTGGAGGAATGTGTGTGTTTGCTGGTAGATAGGGTCCTGGGTCACCTCGTAAAAAAAAAAACAAACACACACATGAAAACAGCTGATCTGGTAATGAGACTCTTTGTGCTTCAAGGGAAAAAAGGCGCTCACACAAATCAACGTATAATTAACGCGCATTACACAATATGCAACGGAGGAAAAATGTGTCTCCCTTTATAGGTGGTGGTGAGCGTTGTGTTTCAGTTGAATTCCTTTTTAATCACTTTGGCACGCTGGCTGTTCGGCCTTGCATTTCCGATACGTACACCTGAGGGGGAGAAGACGAAATATTCTTTCTGTAACCTGCTCCAGCAGCAGCTTTTTATCTTCCATATCAATATCAAGACATCCGCAGATGTCTTTTGTCTGCCTGGAAAGACACATTTTTATTTATTTTTTACGCACACTGCACCGGCCACTGTCGCTGCGGAAAATATTGGAGCTGTCCTTTTTTTTTTTTTTCGCTCCTGGGAAGCACTCAATGCTCCGGGCAGAAAGCAGATATCTCTGAGATCACAGCTCGAAGACGCAAGCAACTTTTGGAGATGGGTTGAAAAAAAAAAAAAAGATTGGACTCTCTTCTCCAGAGGTGAATTCAGTTGAGAATCTTAACTGACCGAATCGCGGAGTAACGTAAACAGAGATTAAATCAGTGCTCTGGCCAAAGCTAGGCCAGGCCCTTCTTATATTCCCTCCAAATAGCTGTGACAAAAAACTTTGCACAGATGTGTCAACAAAGGCGCACACTTCCAAAAGGCAACACAACCAGTCCTGTTCTTGTGACATGCCTGGTGAGAAACGCACAATATGGCCACTTATATATTTCCCTGGTGGTGGTTGTTTCTCATAAATTGTGTGTGGAACAATAATCCCCAGTTATGGCCTTGGTTCTAACACGGTCATGTCCTCTCCTGCTCTCTTCCTTCTGTTCCTTTCACTCTCCTTTATTTTCACTCCTCCCAGTGTTCAAAGAAGCCCGGGACAAAGCACCAGAACCTGACGCTCACACTCATGGGTAATGATGTCATGTTACACTTCAGCCAATCGTTTTTTTGTTTTTTTTTTTTTTTTTTGGCAAAGTCTGGACTGTGCAAAGGTGGCATCAAAACAAAGTGGGTCAATAGAGAAGAGGAGACTTCTCGGACATTAAGACATGGAGCTGGAGGTAGAGGTGGCCAAATCTACCGATTTTGGATTGATGATTTTTAAAATGTTCGCCAATCACCTAATCAGTGTATGTTCATTCGGAAATGAGACTGGCAGACACTCACCAGTCCGGAGCACGTGGAAATAGCGGCCGAGGAGGCGGACCGGTTGCGGATAAATCCCTGATACAGGCAGTTCTGCAACCCAGCCTCCTCCGTCACCGTGGCGACGCCGTCCGAGCCCAGCGTCTGCACGGTGAAGCCCGGGCCCACCACCGGGGACGGGCGCAGCTCCAGGTGCATGCTCTGCCCGAAGGCGGCGAGCCGGTAGTGCAGAGACGTGGAGAGGGACCTCCGGCTGCGACGGCCTCGGCCGCTCACATCGTGGGTCAGGTATCCCCCTTCGGGGTCCACCTCCACCGGGATGGCGAACACGTAGTCTGGGGAGTGGCGTCAAAAAAAAGTGTCAACAGCAACTACTGACAGAGGTTATTATGGGATTGACTGGCGTATATGATGTATATGGAAAAAGAATACCCTTCATACATATTTTTCATGGGCATTTTGATCCTAACATACCCTGCCTCTGATTGCCTCGATATTGTGATATTGGGTAACCACTAGATGCTGCTAAGTCCTACTTCAAAAGTATGAATATAAAACAATTTGTTGCAGACTTTATTCAAAGACAAAAACATACCATATGGGGATGACTTTGCATTCCGGGTTTATTACTGTAGATCTAATGCTGGCACCGATTTACTGTTGAACCTCTTTAAAAGACAGCAAAAAATGTTTTTCTTCTCTGACATTCGATGCATGCGAGACTTTTAAGATAGATCATCCCCAGCATCATTGCCAACATTTAAACAGTTTTGTAATTGATAAACAGTTTCAGATCTGTCAATAAGAAATAGTCCCCCGCCACCCTTTCTGCTCAATTGTTATCCAGTTTGCAGCAAAGCATATGTAATGCAGATGGATTTGATTATGGGTCAACACTTCCAAACCAGGGGTTGTAAATTTATTATCTTCTGATTTCACGCCGTTGTCATGGTGATTGAGTTGAACGAAATGCTAAAATCACTGCATAGCTTCAGCACTGGAGAACTGAGTGAGAGTCGCTGTAGTAAAAGCACAAACTCAAACATTTCCATAACTTTTCGTTTTTTTTTTGGTTTCCTCTCACTTTTTGGTAATTTGACAAAGCACAGGACTTCTTGCATGTATGTTCATAAAAAAATATAAATAAAAAACCCTTTCAGTGGTGCGCTGTGAGAAAATCAGGAGACTCTTTTCCCAATCCCTTCTTCCCTCAGTAAATCAAAGTATGTAAATCACATCAGCTTGTTTCCCTGGTTTCCAAAGGGACAGAGCAGACAAGAGGGAATCCCCAAACCCATTGGTCTGGTTTCAATTCCCACCGCAACAGTGTGAGCTTATTATAAATAAACGTGTTTTTTTTTTTGTTTTTTTTTTGTTTTTTTAAGTTCCCCAACACCTCTCACCTCAATTGGCAACGACAGTGTAATGTTTCTAATTGTTTCATTCCACCCTGAGCTCTCAGTGGTCCAATAATTGATCCCACAACCGCTGCGCATCCCCCGTTATTCACGGTCTCTCTCCACAAACACTGGAGTCGGGCCAGCTGGAAGGAAACGTCCACGCATGTCAAAAGGCAAAAAAGCACTCACCGTGATTTAATCCGTGGCTGTCACTGGGAGAATAGCTGGCTGAGACGGCGTGGGAGGTGTGTGAGCAGTAAATGTGCAGCGTCTGCAGGAAGAAGATGAAGAGAGAGAGAAAAAAATGGAATACAAGGACAGGTAGCAACAGGTTGCAAGCAGTGGAAGCCAAAAAAAAAAGTGAGATTTTTTTTTTTTTTTAAGTTGAAACGAGCTTAATTTGGGATGACAATTATGCGTGTCCCCCTCCCCTACACACACGCGCGCGCGCACGGACACACGCACCCCCACAAGCACCAGCTTGGTGTTGACATGAATCATGCAGAAAAGAGACACACAATCCTCAGTTGCAGGGTTGTTGCACAGAAGAGTGTGTATGCACTTTACAACGAAACGCCACATGCCTTGATGATGTTCCAGGACAGGAGGGTGGAGAGCAGCTTGCCTGAGGTGCAGCCGACCAGCGGGACGGGTAAAGTCCACATGAGGAGAAGAAGACAATCCATGGTGAGGGGCGCGCGAGCTCACACCTCCCCCGTTACCTCCCGAGAGCGCGCGCGGGTGCTGCTAATAACCTGCGGTGACGCATGATAACGCAGAGAGCGCGCATGGTTCTGGTTCAGGTGAAGTCTGCAGGTTGCAGGAGCCGTTGCTGCCGCGCGCACGCACTCATGAGTGTGTGTCTGTGTGTTGGAGAGTGCCTGTGTGTGTGTGTGTGTGTGAGCAGGAGCGGTGCTGACTGAGCACTCAGCTCCGGCTCTGTGAGCCCCGGCCCGCGGGATGGAGCACAAGTCGGCGGCCAGCAGCCAATCAGCGCGCAGCATCCTTCCCCACGCGTGGATCAAAAGAGGAGGAAAAGGATGATGCATGATGCCTTCACTGGCCGCACGGAAATGTTGTTTTTTCAAAAGTCCCCTGAACGGACCTGTGACTAAATTAAAGTGAGAAAATGCATTTTGAAGAAGTGAGGGGGAAAAAACGCTGTTTTTGTTGTTGTTGTTTTCTGGACGGAAGCCTGCTGCTGCCATTCCCGGGGGAAAAAAACAACAACAGATATCAGGTTATAATCTGAAAGGTTTATTGTTATAACAAGACGTTTTTGACGTCTTAACAATATATTGTACGTTATTAAAATATCCAAACTTATCGTGTTCGAATAATTGACCTTTCTTGTTCATTCATAAGTCATAAAAATCGATTTTTAGGGTGGGTCCACCTTTCAGTTATTAAAACTAAACTCTTTGACCAGATGGTGGTGCCATAACAAGAAATGCTGCGTGTTGACCCACAAGACTAGAAACAAAAGCCATGCAAAAGTGTAATGTCGAAACCATCAAACTCTTTTCATACCCCTAACTTCCACGAAATACAATTGCATGTGCACTTTATGATTAATATGTGTCTTTAATGTAACGGCATCAACAACCGCTCTGCACTTCATAAACCTGAGTCTCCAGAAAAAGTGGGGCACAGTTCACCTTCGACATTGTTCCCGTTATTTTGGCGTTTTGTAGAACGCATTTGGACTTGTGTTTGGGCTGCACGTGAACCACCGCCAGTCTCAGTGAGGTATGCCTCATCATTTCAGGCGGTGTTGACTATGTTCGCTTAAGATTGTGTCGTCATAACGACAAAAAAACAATGCAGAAATGCATGCGCCCAACACACGTAGGCAATGATATATAAAACAGAAGCAGACTTTAGCATGAAAGGATATTGTGTGTTGGGCTTGAACTACATTTTGTTTGCATGTGTGTGTCTCTAAAACAGTTACGTTTCCTAAATGTTTGTGTGCTGCCAATAATATTTGTTTTCTCTATACACAAATCAACCAACTTTCCTGGGCCACTGACCTAATTCATGTGACGTGAGTGACAACGTTGAAAAGCAACACTAGGCTTTAACCAATCATTTAGCGGCGTTATTAGAAAAAATGGCACATTGTCCACATGTTTAAGTCTTCTACACATAATCAAATCTGTCAGATTAAAGTCACAATACAAGTTGCGCACACTTCCCCTCCTGGTATTGTTGGAGTGTGTGTGTGTTTGTGTGTGTGTCATCCTAATTGTGGTGAACAGGTGGTCCCGCGACCGCACACACACACACACACACACACAGATATTCACACTCCGCCGAGCATAATAAGGCTTCTCACAGCTCACGCCAGCTTCTCTGGCCCAGCGCACAGCGCCGCGCGAAGAAAACGTCACCCCGTAACACCCCTGCCATATTCTCATGGCTCTCACAAAAGTCCTCACTAGTATTTGTCCAAATCACACTTCATGGCGTTTTTTTTTTTATCGCCCATCAATACGACCTTACAAGAAGAAGCTTCAGGGGCAACATGTGTAAATCTCCACATTGAGGGACTATTAAAGGAATTCTTCTTCTTTATGGTTTTTTTTACGGGTATCATATGCATGGTAAAGTCCGTGCTCTATTCTGATTTTTTTTATTTATTTTTTTATAATGCAAGTCTCATTAAACGCAGATGATCAGCCAACACAGGGATCCATGAGGTTTGAGTCAGACCTTAATCAATTACCCATACACAATCCAAACTCCATGCCCCTGGGGTAACACCGGCTGTGCCAAAAAAAAAAAAAAAAGAAGGCCAGAACCAAATCCAGCAACCAGTTGTGGCCAGTCAAATAAAACACCCTAATAAACAGCAGGAGGACAGTCTGCACACCACACAAGCTGTCGGGGCAGGGATAGGCTACTTCTGGTGGAGCTCCTGAACGCAACACCCATAGACTCCAGAACTTCCAGCTTCTAATCGCATGAATCATATTTTTGTCTGAAGGAATTTGCCGTTCAACCTATGCCGGCAACACGCAACCTGGAGCGGTGTGCATCCCAAACAGGCGTTGCATTCCACCCTGCGTGCCAAAGCACGCTGCAGACGCAATCCCAGCATCCTCGGCCTTTTAGCAGCACTGAGGGGGCGCACCAACTTATCTACTTACTTAAAATGAGATATATTTACTTAACAAATATATGGTGTAATGTGATTTCAACGAACCATTACTTTTGTCATTCAGCTCTGCTCCATCAAAAGTGCTCAGCAGGCCGTAAAAGGGCCACTTGATGAGAAAGAACGTAGCTATTTTGCAATATTTAATAGCTTTTATAATATTGCGCTTTCACTCCCTTGATGTCACATTACAGAAACAAAACTCTCCGGGTGAGGAGACAGCCGTGTGATGATGACTGGCTCATTACGGGGTCTGCTTGTCGTTAAGATGTGGGATGTCACTGCGCTCAGCCTCGGCGTTAGTGTAAGTGTCGGTGATTTGAGGGTTGCTGGGAAATTTTCCTGCACTGTACTTGTACTTTGGGAGGGTAATTGCACTGTCATCTGCACAGTTTGATGTAGAGTTAGTGAGGAAACACGACCGCAGTGTGTGTGTGTGTGTGCGTGTGCGGCTGAATCGCAGTTTGACACTTGCGGGTCGACGACCTGATTGCTCCGCGTCAGGCCCACCTATGTGTTTCCTCGCGCCGAGCCAAAACTCCAAACATACAAGGGCTGAGACTGCGGAGTGGAAAAGATTTGTGGGCCCAGGGGCAGATGTGGCCGCCTTTCCTTTTGTTTCTGGCCGTCCCTTCCGCGCATCCGATCCCTTTCTCCCAGCGCGCAGAGCCCCGTTTTCTCGGCGGTATTTTTTTTCTATTTGTTTCGGCGGTGGCTGCAGATGTTTTTGAATGGGTACAGTGTTACACCCCGGGCCCCACCGCAGCTCGGCGCGCCGTGCCACCGTGCTGAAAGGCGCTGTGCTTATTTATGGCAGGCCAAAAAACCAACTGTCCAAAGTGCTTAGCATTCCCCGCCGCCCTGGCCTACAGGAGCTACCGTGGCCTGTCAGGTCAGTATGTTGTTTGTTTCCCCAAAAAAAGCAATACGAGTATCGAGTGGCAGCGGGAAATATAAACAGTTGGGGTTATTCTGGCCGGGGGATGGAAATAGACGGGAAGATTTACAAACCACGCTGGAGATGAGATCTATCCCGCGCGCCTGTGTCTGTCCTGGGAACGCCACGTGAGAGGAGCCAGACCAACTCAAGAGTCCCCGTGACAAGTTGATGGTTTCCCAGAACTAGTACACTGGATTAATTAAAGGCGTCATTAAAAAAAGACTTCTTGAGTCAGAGTTCTTTTATCGTGACAGTGACCGTGGTCTGCAGGACGTTTTGCTCCTCCACTTACAAAAACTGAAATGGTTTAAATGGTGATCAAGTGTAACTATTTCAAATAAATTCAGTGATGTGGCCCTTTGTTTTTTTGAGACGTCTCCCAATCACTTTGATGTTCCCCCTCCATTTTTGCATCCAGTGCCACCGGCCTGTTCTCACTTATCCTGTGAAATATGTCAACATCTGCTACTTGGATTGACGAGAAATATTCTACAGATGTTCATGCCGCCCCCCCACCCCCGACGATGAATCCAGATGACTCTGGAGAGCCCACCACTTTTTCTTCTTGTGCCAAAATGAACTTCGAATATTAATAATCTCTTGCCCAGTATCATGTTTGAATGTCAACAAAGTGATGCTCACAATGAAGTGATTTTTTTTTTTTTTCCTTCTCTGACATTCCGCTGTTATAGCTCGGCTCCCACTGGGGCCCCTCAGGTTTGTGCAGGTACACAGTTTACTTCGGGAGGCCAAAAAGCTGTCCACCAGTGTATCCCAACCGTGTGGAGCTCATATATAAAATCAGGAAAAAAAAAAAACTTGAAGGATGACAAGTAGTTTATTTTGAAGTGGGTCTGGAATTTGATCAGGATGCCTCCTGGGTGTCTTCCATTGGAGGATTTCCAGGCTCTTCACTGGTTGGAGGCCAAGGCATAGACATACACTACGTAGAGCATATCTCATCTGGATCCTCCAGGAGTGGCTGCAAAATATGGCCCAGCAGAGGAACATCTGAACCACCTCCAGAGCTCCAGCGTATCCCCCGGGGAATCCTCCCTGTGATTGGCTCCTGGGTTTTGGCGCATGGGCCGGGCGCCACTGGCCTCACTCGTCGCCACTTTTACATTTCTCTAAATTCCGCACCACACCACTTCCCCACGGGAGATCCCTCCGCTTCCAGGTTGGGTGTTGTGCTGGCAGAGAAAGTGGGTGCTTTCTGTTTCTAATCAGTGGCCAGGCCTATTTACCCAACAGTCAAACACTCGGGTGAAGCCTTAAGAGGAGCAAGCTGTTCCCCCGGGAATATGTCGGCGTTCCCCCTGATTTCTTTGAACTTTGAATGCTGTTTGTTTGTTTTTGCCTGTCATGTGGCGTGGTTTTTTTTCCAGTGTCGGGCTCCCAGATTGTACAAGTCCAGATCCAGAGACGCCATTCCCTCCTCTCTCCTTCCCAGGCCTCTCTGCCAGTATCTGCCCCTTATTCCTGAACCGTATAATTTCCCAGCTGCTTGTATCTGTGGGCCTTTTTTTTTTTTTTTTTGACTTTTCTCTTTTTTTTTTTTGACAGGATTATTTTTAGTTGTGTCAGATACAGCGGTGCACATCTGCATGCCCGTCGCTCACTCCTTGTCCTTTGCGTTGAGCTCACAGGACACTGAAAATTGATTATAAGTGGTTTATTGAAAATGGTCTCTGATGCAAAGGCAAGAGGACCGATGAACAAAGAGTATGAAGAATTGAAATGTATATGCTGGAACTGTATGTCTCTGAAGATGTTTGTTTCCAGTATTAGTCAGTGTCCCATCTTTTCTCCGGCCTTCTGGCATCTCACTCCCCCCTGCCGGCATCAAAGATGTGAAATGCTATAGTTTAGCACACAGATGGTCCATCTCAAATTCTTAAACATCCGCTGTAATATCAGTCATCCACTGAGCTGGAGTGAATGCTGCAGTTTAAATTGCTCTACGGTGACTATCTGGCCTCAGGTTACACGCTGATGAAAAGAACGCAGCACTTGTTAGTCCCGTCCAGAGCAAAAAGGAGAACTCTGTGACATTATAACATAAGTAACACCCGAATAATGCTCACTGATAATAATATGGATGACATCATATTATAGTTTCTGGAAAGTCTGGATGAGGCGTTTTGATTTCCAATGCGGTTTTGACAAAACGCTTCTTTTCTAGTATATCCACAATGAACATGATTCTTTATTTTATAAAACAATTCATCGTTTTAGTTCATTCAGTCTGCATGACTTCAAAGTTGTGGCTTTGAAAATGCAAGTGAGTGGTTAATCTTCCAGCCTTAACACCGATAAATGCTTGTGTGTGGTTTGGGAACAGAAACCTGGTTCAAACTAGCGACAGTGTCCACAGGGAATGGAGCTCAGCCAATTAATGATTCCATAATTGTATTTTTTTTTTACTCCACAATGCACACTCATTCAACTGGATTGGTGTTTTTTTTTATCAGTAGATTCATTCACACATTTGCGCCCTGCCCTGTTCTTAAATGTCTTGGGTTTCACATAATGTGACCATAATGATATAAAGGATGCATTTCCTGAAACCCTGTATTTAAGAGGTGGAACATCAAAAGAGAGAGAAAAAAAAAGAAAAGAAACGACAGCTATAATCATCCCACACCTTGCCACTGAGAAGAAACATTTGATAAATGCATATCCAAATGTGTGTGTGTGTGTGTGATGGGATTCCCCTACTTTCACTTTGAAGTCGAGGGGATGATTACATGAAAACGGGGGATGTCATCGGTTGTCAGCCAGGTGCCAGGATTCAGAGGCGAGCCAGAGAGACCATTTCCTCTCCCATCAGCACCTGGGATTTCTGTCTTTGATGACGTCAAGTGAGTTTTTCACCAGCGGAGGTGCTAACTGCCCAGTGTGTGTGTGTGTGTGTTTTACATGCTTTGTTGTCAGGCAGAATAAACGTCCGCTGGCCCTGTTGCGCCAGGAACGACTGAGGAAGTACCAGCCGTGCACACTCCAACTCAGGCACGTTAATTACACAGACAGGCTCAAATTCTCATAAAAAATAAATAAAATAAATGCACATAAACTGTGAAGCAACAAACCCGAAAGAGGACGAGTGGCGGGAGACTCTAGGTCCAGTTGATCGTGGAGTCCCAGAGGTCTTTCCTGGAAAAGAGGAGGAAAAAGATGCAACACGTGTATGGTACGACTACTGGTCCTGACAAGACATCAAAAATGCCTACACACGCAAATATGTGGTCATCATGGCAGTGCTCATATTTCAGACACACACCTGCTTTGTCCATTTATCGCTCTCATAAAGCACTTAGTAATAGCGTTTTGACAGGTCCGCCATTAGTGATGGTGATTATAATAAAGGTAAGACAAGCAAATCAATAGCATGTCATTTAGTGGAACATTGCTGTTAACGTTTAACTCGGTTCGGAGTCGACAAGGAATTAAAATCACATTTTAGGCGTCTTCCTTCAGACAGAAACTCCAAGTGGTGCTATAAAGATATATATTTTTATTATATTGCAATAAATCCACACATTTCTTTTTTTTTTAAGGGGGCGGGGTATTTAGACATTATATTATTTGGGTATGAATCTATGTTTTTATGTTAACTGTATTTATTTTTTGTCTTATCTCAAAAAATAAATGTTGTAAAGCACTTTGGGTTGGATTTCTTGCCTGAAATGCAGTGTTTAAACAAAAATGATATTATCCTGATTATTAAGTTGCATAGTCACATGAGTGCACGCAAAGATCCCGTTTCTGCAGTCTCTCCAGAGATGACTCAGAAGTGTGTCTGGCCAAACCCCGTGTCAGCGATGAGAAAATAAATAATCCCGTCAACCTCTCGGCTCAGTCGCTCTCCTGTGTTAAAATAGGAAGCTCTTAATAAATAAAACCCTTATTGTAGCAAAAACATTGACAATGCCGAGTGTAGGGGTAATCCTTTGATACCTTAATGTTCCTTAAGACGAGGGCAAGCCTGAGCTGGAAGAGGAACCAGCAGCTGCAGAGTCACTGCGCAGAGATTATTCCACATTTGACTGTTAATCCATCAGATAATAAAGATGTATGAGCTGTGTTTGCATCGTGAGGAACATTCAAAATGTGCATGTGTGTGTGTGTGTGGGGGGGGGGGGGGTTTGTGCATGTATGAAAGAGAGAGTGTTTAATTGCGCGTGCACGGGCTGTAAGGGGAGCAGCATGACCTCATCCCATCTCCCACCGGAGCTGCAGGTGAAGAATAACAGAGGGCGTTTGTTTTGTGTCACATGGCGCCCCGGCGGCTGCAGATAGCCGCCTAATGGCCTCGCACGGACAAAGAGTCGCAAGCGTCAGGTGACAGGTGATAAAAAGAGCTCATGTTTGGCAAAAAACCTCCTCGTCAGCACTATTCCGTTCTCCATTCATATGTAGGTCTTCCCAGGTGCGTTTTTTATTCTCCCTGTTAATGGGTGAGGTACAGACAGGGCAAGCCTTCAGGTTACATCACTTTGAGACCGCTCGGCTGGTGGGGGGGGGGGGGGGGGGGGGGGGGGGAAGCAAACGTTGCACTCATTGGAGATTGACGTCTGTCAAAGAGGAAGTGACACCTTGATGAGGGGTTCTTTGAAAAGCATATGGCTGATGGACAGGCACTTTTCAACTCGCCATTACTTGCATCGCACACACACACAGCGCCGCACAAAAGTTGCTTTAAAATGACGTGATGGACGCAGAGTCTCCTCAGGCCTGCGAGCCACCAGCCAAGAAGAAAATGGATAATGAAGAGAATTCCTGTATACTTTTAACAGGTTTGGCAAAGAAGTGGAAACCATGCAATGAAGACTTACTGGAGTCAGCAGGAAGCAAGAAGAGCCAAATCTCCGTCCTCCTCACCAGCTAATCTGGACAGATTTAAGGGCCAAGGAGCGCTTTATAGCCGAATAGTAGTATTGGGTGTTTAGTGGGCACTGTGAAACTGAAAATAAAAAAGCTGAGGCTATCTGTAAACGGGGATTTTTTGACTTGCGCTGCGAAAGAACAATGGAGAAGAAAACCGAGCAGATGTTTCTATCCCTGTCAAACCACCTACAGCAAATGTGTCCTCCTCCAGGCCACAAACAGCTTCAACATGTCTCCGTGCAGACTGGGGACATGATTATGTGTAACCCATGGTTACAGCACAGGGCATCAGCTCTAAAAATGGCAACAAAGCACAAACGGGAAATGCATCGTAAATAAATAAACTGTCTGGAAAATGATAACAACATATATCAAACTTATGACCTACACCGATTACAGCAGTCACACTGATATGACTCAAACCCCTATAGCTACATTCAATTTCTGCAGCAAAAAATAATAATCTACAAACTTAATATAAGCCACTTCTCGATGTTTATGTTTTATTGGAATACTATGACAAAGTAGTCATTTGTCTACCTATAAACATGTCAGGCCTTAAACGGGAAAAAAGTATGCGAGAAAGAGGAGGATGAAGCTGGAGCAGATAAATCAGAGAGCCAGAGAGCGTCTGCCTCACTGAGTCACTTCAGAGCTGATGGGATAATGAGGTCCAGCCAGGAGCCTCGGACATGCGTTTTTTTTTGTTGTTTTTTTTCCTGAACACATCGTGACAACCGGCAGCACTTGTCCCTCTCCATCTAGGATGCCCCCGCCTGCCAACATCCCCCTCCTGTCTGCCCTCCCATCCCAGTCAACTCACGGCCCGCCGTCTGTTGGCGCAGGAACACTGGCTCGGCCCCCCCCCCCCTCCCTCTTCCCACAGGCCAAATCCTGCCCACTCACTTTCCAGGGGGGACGTGACAGAGTGCAGGTCCGTAGCCGGGCTCTCATGCCACGGTGAAATGGGCTAATTGCTGCTCACCACGGCTTTTTTTGTGCCATACACACCTCATTGATATGATTGGTGCCGCGACCTCGGGCCCAGAAAGAGGCCTGAACTGAACCCCGGGACGTGATAAGCATGGAAAAAAAAAATAATAATTATGATCTGCTAAATCACGGGCGATATAGACCCCTGACGGTTATTCTCTGCGCACAGTTTTTGGATGAACATCTGTCATAGGTTCTCCATCCAGTATCTGGAGAGCATTCTGAAATCGGCTCCGTAATCTGTTGCAGAGCCTCGGATTAATAGCCGTCTTGGTTCAACAGGGCATCTGAAGGGTCGGTGAAGTTAGGGGCTAATTATTGAGAAGGCTGACAAGCCTTTGAAGAGGAGGAAACCAGAGCAAACGGAGGAGAAGTGCGCAGACGCGGGGAAACCTGTGAACTACAGCAAGGACCCAACACGACCGACGCAACCGATGGGACACTCTGCCACGTAGAAGAATGGATTTATCTCTGTGATGTAACTTAATTTTGCCATCGGTTGTATTCCATATCTTGCCCGGTCCACACTTAGGTACTCTCCTAAGACTCAAACTCATAACCCTCAGGAGGACCAGTACAAATATCTCCAGTTGCCAGTGAGAAGTGTGAACTATTTTAGAAAAGTATAAATACTGCTCCCAGGTGGGATCAATACATCCTGAAACAAAATGTAAAATTGAAAGAAATGAAAATGTGTTGATATTTGCCAGATGGATTGTCTCTAGTGACCGTGTCAGCTGTGCCGGACTTTGTAAAGTCGTATGAAGGCAGCGATACCAGGACACTGGGGAGGACTGGTGTTCCACGTGTCCTGTGGAAATGGACATTTCGATGTGAGTGGAGTTTAATTCTATTCTATTCTCAATCCTTTAAAGCACCGAGTCAGCAGTGGGAGCAGTTCGTCTCTTGCCAGAGGTTCCAGGGGGGGGGGGGACAGAAGCCGCGTCCCGGCCACGTTTCCAGGGGGCCGCGCGTCGAATGTGTACTGTTGCGTCCAGAGGAGAAGCTGAGTCGGCGGTCGGCAGCCACAGACTCTTTCCTGCCCCCGGAGAGCCACCGACAGACAGACAGACAGACACGGAGACGGATGGATGACCCCAAATTACAGCTCCACTGGCATTTTAAGGATAAACATCTCGTGTAAAAATACACCCGGTCGGCCGGGGGCAGAAAAACCCAGCAGGTTCACCGGGGCACGGCGCGCCTGGCCGTATTTAGAAAAAGCCGTCTTTTCCAGGGATAATCTCATCCTCCGACTTTCTGCGCATGGATCTCAATTTGCGGCTTCTCTGATGGACCGCTGGGTGGAAGGGCCGCGCTTTGAAGCGTATTTATAAGCCTAGGGTGGCTTGTTTGTCGAATGCACCACAAAGTAGAAGGCAAGCAGCCGGCGTAAGAGGAAGCGCGCACCGAGCTCCTTCATTTTACGGTAAATAGTCTCTCGTTGGCGGAGAAGAGAATTGGAACCTAATGTTCTGCATTAGGCCAAAAAAAAAAAAAGCAAGTCTCCATCAAGATCAAGTTGACCAAGATTATATCTTGGGGTAATTTAAAAAAAACATAGAAACATAAATTGACCAAATCTCTAGTCCTGGCATGTTTGACAGGACTGTTTTGGATCCCTCGGGATTTCCATACTTCAGTTTGACATATTTATCGACCGTCAAGCAGCTAAAGGTGTAAAAGTCCAACCGCCTCTCTGACCCTCTGTCTGAACTTGGACCCCAGTTGTGATTTGTCAGTTCTGCCTCCCTCCAAGGGGCCCCATTGTCTGGGGGCAGGATCTGGAACCGACCCCCGACCCCCAACTCCGGCCTCCAGGGCTGGACAATGGGCAAAGACAAAACCCGTCCCTCCAAGGGCAATCTGCAATGTTGACTTTCCTATCTCCTCCCCTTCTTACCGCGTGTGTGTGTGTGTGTGTGTGCGAGCGTGTGTGTGTGTGCGAGCGTGTGTGCGTGTGTGTGTGCGTGTGTGCGGGGCGGGGGTAAGCCAATTGGTCAATGAAAAGAAAAACACAGAAGGAAATACAGCGAGAGAGAGAAAAGACAAGACAAAAGATGGAGGGCTTGGATGATGAAGTGACCTGAAGAGTGAGGAGAGATCATTTCAGATGGGATTATAGTCAAACACAGACACACACACACACTCACACACACACTCATTCATTGTCACCGACCCGACTCAACCTACACAATACGGAGCAGGATATTGCTGCCCCATGCCGTCCTTTCACTCTGTGGTCTCAAGCCCGCCGACTTAACAAAAGCCAAAGCTCAAGGATTTTTTTTTTTTTGCTGTTGTGTTAGCGAGCACAGAGAGTTCCTCTTTTCTTCCTGAAGTCGCTCACCAAGCAAAGCGAACCAACACTAGACACACACACACACACACACAGAAAAAAAACTTTTCTTTCCCTCTCTGAAACAAACGGAGCTCAACCCCCCAACTTTTGGGCAGGTGCACGGGAGCCTGTGGGTGATGCTGTTGGCGGGCGGATTTATAGAGAGAAATATGCAGCACACACATCGTTCCCCCTCAGGGCTGGAATGACGAGCCCAGCTACACACCACGCCACAAGTGGTTCTCATGTGCACCCCCGCCCCCTCCCACCCCCCCCCTCCCCCCCCCCCCCCCCCCCCTTGCTTTCGCTCTGTGGGCAGAGTGAGGTCCTGTGGGTTTTATATGTGAGACAATGAGATGCTGTGTTCCAGCAAAACAGTGGGCAAACATTTTGACAGGACTGCGGATAAGCCCTGGATGTGTGATGGTCGGACGACACCCTCGGTATATAATAATATCTTCTATAAATGTATAATATCTGATCCCCCTCGCCCCGAAAGCTTGGGGTGTTACAGGAGTCCCGTCACCTCCCCATCCTCCTTACTCTGACTTTACCACTATAATAATAATACACCACCAAACACAATAAAATACACAATCATGTTGATTTGTCGCTTTTTAAGTGTGAAACAGAAACTTTCCCCCCCCCCCCCCTCTCATTTTAGTGCCGCATTACAGACCCAGACCGGAAACATCTTGGAGGAGGCTTTGGTCACATCGTAATAGGAGTAATGGACCGTAATTGACTTCAAACACAGACGCATCACCAACCGTTGTCACCAGGGGAGGATGCAAAACAAACCAACAATGCCCATAAGCCTATCAGTGTGTTGCTGTGCGTGCGAAGCTTTCACACCCGAGGCATCCACCTGTGTCGCCAATGCCACGCTCCGCCGGCCCGTGCAGTTATGATATGGCAGCTATTTGCTTTTGTTGGCTTACTTATGAAGAAAAAAAAATCACTGCACTGCACATCCCGGGTCATTTTATCCCTCGATTTTCTTTCCAATGTTTCAAAGTACTTTACCACCCCAAGTTGTGCGTTTTCCAAGCAGACACGCGTTCAATCCCAGATACTCAATTTACCGTGTGTAGCATTTTGTGTGACATTAATGAGGTCACAAAGTTGTGAGTGGCGGTAACACGAAGCTTCTGTCTCGGGACAGTATGCGGCCGGGGCTTGGCGGCCATTTCAAAGCCCCGGTGGTTACAGTGCTGACTTGTGCAGGATGGACAAGCTGTTCACAAATGACCAACCTGAATCAAAGGCCTGTGTGGCCAGGAAACAAAGCGCCGACTGTTGGCGGACTAACGGCCTTGTAAACCCCGTCCACCGGCGTATTTTGCACCGTGCCCTGCGCGTTTGAATCCCAATGGAAAGATTGTGCGTTAAATATCTAAATGGGATGGCTTATTCTAATATGTCCGTTTCTAGCATATGAGTCAATCCATTATCCACGGGACCTTTTCCAGCTTCAGCCACATTATCTTAATGTACAGCACATTTGCCTGTTTGCTGATATGCAGCCATAAAAAAAAATAAATAAAAATAAAATACCCATGCAAATAAGAGGAAAGAGAATTAAACCATTCTGCTTGGGTTCCACACAGATGGTTGAGTTTATTTGGAACACGAAGCTTCTGTCTCGGGACAGTATGCGGCCGGGGCTTGGCGGCCATTTCAAAGCCCCGGTGGTTACAGTGCTGACTTGTGCAGGATGGACAAGCTGTTCACAAATGACCAACCTGAATCAAAGGCCTGTGTGGCCAGGAAACAAAGCGCCGACTGTTGGCGGACTAACGGCCTTGTAAACCCCGTCCACCGGCGTATTTTGCACCGTGCCCTGTGCGTTTGAAACCCAATGGAAAGATTGTGCGTTAAATATCTAAACGGGATGGCTTATTCTAATATGTCCGTTTCTAGCATATGAGTCAATCCATTATCCACGGGACCTTTTCCAGCTTCAGCCACATTATCTTAATGTACAGCACATTTGCCTGTTTGCTGATATGCAGCCATAAAAAAAAATAAATAAAAATAAAATACCCATGCAAATAAGAGGAAAGAGAATTAAACCATTCTGCTTGGGTTCCACACAGATGGTTGAGTTTATTTGGAATCTTGCTGAGCGCCTGTTGAGAGGCAAACATAACTGCTTGCATTTGTTTGGGAAGAATCCTGAAATCCCTTTTTATTTATTCCTCCTTTTCAAATCCCAAACTCCCAAAAAAACTAAACATGAAGTCACTCACTGTAAATGTGTCCACTTCTGGAGGAACGTACAGACCAAACATATGTGAACACGCCAGCTTTCTCTTTTTTGAACCTTTATCCCTGCTCATGTTCAAACTGCGCCTGGTTCTGATTTCAGCTCAGTCCATCCATGTCCACATATATACACTGAGGTCCGATAGCATGCATGTAAATGTGTGGTCACATTATTGTGCACATATGAAAACCCATTAGACTTTGCACTCAAGACACACTCACACAGGAAATGACCACCGCAAAATGTAAAGCATATCTCAGATCGACAAAATTACACCACCGCAGCCCTGCAAAAAAAAATCTGCAATAAAAACACAATTTCAAATGTATATATATATCATAAGCCATATGAAACAGTATGGAAATAAATGTAGCTGTTAGAAATCTCAAATTGCTACAAGTACACGACTATGAAAGACGGTCTGCGCTGTTTGTGTTGAAGAGCGCATCAGAGAGTCATGTTTTTGCAGGAGAGCGATGTGTCTTTTTTTTTACTCCCTCCTCTCTCCTCCGTAAATCACTGCGCTGCATTGAGCCAGGACAGCTGTAAAAGCCCAGTTAACAGATGAGTTCTCAATTAAGAGCCTGCAGCCAGTTCCCTCCCTGTTTAACACCAGCACGGAGACACCGCAAGACTCATGAGCTTTCGAAACCCAGCGCTCAATCATGCTGTTCGCTCCTCCTCATCCACCCCCGCACGCACGCACGCGCGCACACACACACACACACACACACACACACACACACACTCCTGTCATCCATGGAAAGTCTGATCGGAGATTTAAGGGGGAATTCAGAGGATGTTTGGTTGGTGGTTATTGTCGAAGACAAACGTTGATCTGGGGGATTTAATGCATTGTGGGAGGTTGCGTCTCCTCGGCGGTTTGGGCTCCAAGTGATTTACTGTTGGCATCAAAGAGACCTGAGAGAACTGAGGCGCATTCAGACTCACTACAGCCAAGTCAGAGGGTAGCAAGCACAGGTCTCCCGGTAATCTTTCATAGGGCGGACTAATGAGGGTAATCTAACCATCAGCGTGACAATGCCACATTATTCACGTGGCTGGAAGAGCTCCGTGACCAGAGGCGGAGGAAAGAAGGCAAAACCTAGCTGCAAGTAGCGTTGAGAAGAAAAAAAAAAAAAGGAACCCTGTAATTTCATATTCTTCTTCTCATCATACGAAGAGCGCGAAGCCAAATTATGACACAGCCAGAAGTTGATGTCATCTGCTCTCACCTCCCAGAAGTTATGGCCCACAGCTCCCACTCTGCTGCGTCCATAACATTGTACATTGTTTTAAATATCGCACACACCATATTTGACTTTTTTTTCTTCTCCAACAGTCACACAATAATTCCGGCTAAAATGCGGCAGTGCATGAATTAGCGAGAAAAAATATATCGAATGACGAAGGTAACTGGTAGTTCTGCTTAAAATGTACCGTGTACCTGTTCATCTCGTGTGCAGGTAAGATTTTTTTTTATTTAATGCTGTGTGAGCGGCATTATTCATTACAATAATTTGTCCCTCCACGCTGTAATTTATAAAAAAAAAAAGAAAAAACGAAACAACTGAGGTTTTTCAACTTGAGCCGATCTGGGCTCCCCATCCGCAGAGAAGCTGCACGCCAGCACAACCAAATACCGACGATGACAACAGGAGCAACCGGCAAGGGGCACATGAGCTCATCCTCTGACAAGCCCCGCCCACCCCACGCCGGCACGGCGGCGAGCTTCAGAGCGGTGACACGACTCTCCCAGTCATCTGTTACAATGGAGGCCTAACTCGCCCCGTCTGATCCCACCGGCCGCTTTCAACTGCTGCCAGGGCCGTAGGGAGCCAGTGTGTGCGTGTGCGTGCGCGTGCGTGTGTGTGTCCAGCAGGGAAGGGGTCTCTTGTCTCTCGATTTTCCGCCCTGATTGGACTGAATGAGTGGTCACTCTGTTGCTCAGCTGAATCTCCTCTCTTCTCACAGCGTGAAAGCTCCATAACGCGCTCTTACAGCCCGAGACGTGACATCATCTCAGCCCGTGACACTTGTTTACATGCCAAGGATGCCCCCCACCGCAAACCGTGAGATAGATATTCAGTGTGGGGCAGCATTCCATTTTATACAGGGAGAGGAAAAGCCTTCTGCTGCTCAGTGGTCATACCAATGCAGGTTTCTTCAGGCAACATATGAGCTGAGAATCACACATGTAATTGCAAGAAAAGGACGTATGTGTTGATTCTTCTGTGAATATAGAAGGAGGAAAAAAACAGAAGATGCAGAAAAAAAATGTCAACCAATTCATATACCGACAACATCATTCAATGTATTATACTGTGCGTGTCGTTGTGCTTGAATAAAAACATCATTACGACCCAGATATACACATGCTGACATTAGACCTGCTGTATAAGCATCTAGGAGGAAAAGCAGAAATATCATGAAAAGTTTTTTTTTAAAACTCCAATCAGATCCGACAGAACAATGTGGAGAAGTGATGAAGCTGAGCTCAGCATGGGACCTCCTCGTATTGCCGCCCAGCGTTTCTGTAACTGACGAGCTCCAGTTTCGAGGTTGACATGCATGTCACTAATACATTACATCTAACACAACAGAGAATTGTCTTTCAAATCAGCGCTCTTCCTCTGCACTAAGCTGCCGCCTGCGGCAACGCTCATTTAATTACTGTATACATGGAGGCATGCTGGGACTTGCTGGTGTGTTTTTTGTGTGTGTGTGTCAGAATTTTTTTACAGATTTATTTTCACTGTAACCAGGGATTGAGTTTAAATATGCCAGACTTCCACCTCATATCTTTTCAAATCGATGTGAAAATTATGACTCAATCATCGCTCGGGGTAATGGCTGTTTACACTTGGTTTTACAGCTTGTGTTTTTTTTAGTTTTTTTTTTTATAACAACCAATCTGTTCAGTGGGAGGGTTGAAGCACAGACTGGTATCCCCTGCTCCGGGTCTTTTACTAATTTCCTTTCTCAGGGAACTGCTACAATAATGAGCCTTCGCTAAAAGTCCTTGGCCTTGAAAACGTGGAACCGATATTGTGCGTAAAAGTTGTGTTGAAGGTGGAGAGCCAGCAGTGAGAGCTTACATGGACTGAGGCTTCTCTCGCAAACACAACCGCTCACAAACCCTCCGCACATGCACACACACACGCACACACACACACACACACCAGCACACCAACAATCCCACCGTGCAATTTTCATCCTCTCAGACCCACAAACGCACAACATGTGTGCGTCTATCTTTGTGAGGGCACTCGTTGACCTTAAAGATAATCCTCGTCCTTAACTTTAAATCACCACCAGCCCAAAATGTCCTAAAAGGGTTTCGATCCATACCTGCTCCTCACAAAGAGAGAGGTTCCAGTGCACACACAAACACGTACATACACAAATTCCTCCTGTCTCAACCCTTAACCACACAGGCTGATATGGACTGGACCTACATAAGAACACTTGTTTAACTATGCATTGTTTCTCACATGCGATGGCAGCTGTGGGGTTAATTTATTTCCTTGGCATGACATGCACAAAATACAGTATTTGCCATGGTGTGATTTGAAGTTTGAAACCTGATCTGAGAATCCATCACATCAGTGTGTGAAGCTTTGATAAGAGAAATCCCCTCATCTGCTCCAAGTGTCTACATCAACACCTGTAGCTGGTGAAGTGTCATTTGAAAGAAAAATCAAACCAAACAAAGAGCCTCTATTGTCTGATCATTCTCACCTCGGATTACAAAACGCCGAGCCAAGGTTCCACACCAACAAAAAGATAGCACGAGTCCTTTCTTTACCGACGTTAAGGCAACACGGAAAAGCCGAGTGTGCTGAGGGACGTTATTGCTGCGCATCCCATAAAATGATACATCCCCTAATAAAAGCCAAGAGTCTCATTATCGGAGCTGGTCTCCATCAGCCCCGGTTCCAACTAACAGCTCATTTGAGGGTGTGATTAGCTTTGTGCCAGTGGGTTGTTTACTCTCAGCAGGTTACTCTCCTCGTGTGTCTGACAATATCTGTATTTTGTCCAAAGCCCCCACGGACAGAGGAAGGATTGTTGACATTGTGCTGCCCAGCAGGAAATTGATTTATATGTCAGTATATGTACCCAAATTCATCACATCAACACATTCGCAACTACAATACGTCCCGTCCAAAAGGTTGAGTCCGAAAAAAAAGTTTGTGTGTGTCTCTACGCGGCAGGAATGGGAGGGTGAGTAGAAAACTCACAGACTATAGAAGTTCAATTTCACTTGGTTTCATTCAAGGTTTCACAGCATTGGCAGTACCCCCGCATCTGCTCAACCCTAAGTGTAAACACGGCCATTTAATCAGTTATTCATAGGATTCCTGTTGCCTCAAGGCCGCCCCCGTTGGAAAACAGCGCTTTGTAAGCCCACACTGAAAAGAACCGGCGTATAATGAAGCTGTTATTAGAGCACACATATAGCAGCGAAGGCTTTTGATACACACTAAAGAACCAATTAGCAGCAGGCAATTCTCAGGGTGCAAAATACTTAAAGTACTCAGGCAGAGAGAAAGAGAGAGGGAGGGAGGGAGGGAGAGAGAGAGAGAAGGAGAGAGAGAGAGGGAGAGAGAGAGAGGGAGAGAGGGAGAGGGAGAGGGAGAGAGAGA
>JAFBJU010000523.1:356765-394884 GCA_016785305.1 Colistium nudipinnis | reverse complement strand
AGAGAGAGAGAGAGAGAGAGAGAGAGAGAGAGAGAGAAGGAGAGAGAGAGACGCAAATGTGGTCTCTCATCCTCTGACATTAACTGCAGAAGAACACAGGGGTTTGTTACATTTAACAATTTAACCATGTAAGTCAAACATTTCATCAGCTCGGGTTCCTAACAAATACAACCATTTCCCAAAATACATCATTTTAATTTTACTTTTCTATTCCCATACACATATGGAAACTTGGAACAGGAAAATGCTATCGTAAGCTTCACCTCCCGTGTGGTTACACCATGTCTTTCAGAGAGGGAGAGAGAGAGAGAGAGAGAGAGAGGGAGAGAGGGAGAGGGAGAGAGAGAGACGCAAATGTGGTCTCTCATCCTCTGACATTAACTGCAGAAGAACACAGGGGTTTGTTACATTTAACAATTTAACCATGTAAGTCAAACATTTCATCAGCTCGGGTTCCTAACAAATACAACCATTTCCCAAAATACATCATTTTAATTTTACTTTTCTATTCCCATACACATATGGAAACTTGGAACAGGAAAATGCTATCGTAAGCTTCACCTCCCGTGTGGTTACACCATGTCTTTCAGCTCTCAGCTTTATACGTGGCACATGGATGTTGTGGTTTACAATGACACTAAGCAGATATATATATATATATATATATGTCACCAGATATGCTCTCAGACAAACTCTTAACCTTTGCGGTGAAAATGACAAATGTCCCTGACATGTTAATACAAGATATTGAGCCAAAAGACTGAGACGAAAGCCGTGTCTCTGTGCCAAACCGACTGTCAGCTGCACCAGATGAAGATCCATCTGGACGACACGGAGACAAAGACGCAGCATTGTGGAGCTAACATAGTGAAAATAACAGGCCATATCAATTTGTGCTGCTGGAGCTTCTGGCCTCCACTAGGCTTTTTTTTCCCATTTTTTTTCCTAATGCCACGCTCTAATATTTATCCCTATTCCTGCAAGCTGAACCGTTTATCTATCGATCAAGCAAACTCACTTTTAATGCGCTAATAGTTGTTGATGTAACTTCGCGATCATCATGATGTGGCGTTCGGATTTCGACAAATAGCACTGTCCATGGTTCTGAACAGAAACTACGACTGTTGCCCCCCCACACGCACATACAGGCCAAAGCGTGTCCCTTCAATCTCCATCTGATATTTACAGACCATAATTATCACCCATCATCCGATGTAAAAGCTCCTCCACCCCCACCACACACAACACTGTTGTTGGTGCTTTATGTATGTTTAATTTCTTTTATTGAATAGTATTCTGTCTGTGGGCATTCAATGTGTTGCCGTCTATCGCCATCTTGTGGCCTGTTTTGGTACTGCTGGGAGGTAAACCCTAAGTAACTACAGTACTACCTGGGCACATTTGTGTCCTTCGGAGACCTCTCAGATGTTTTGTTGGCCTCAGATCTGCTGCAGAATAGACACACAACATGTGAGATACTCATTTCATTTGCATCTTAGGTCTCTGACTTTCTGATGGTGGTCATCGATTGATCACTTCACAGATTCATAGTCTGATCAATAAATGTTGAATTCTGAGAATAGAATACATATTCTCTTAGAAAAGATTGTGTGTGCCAGAAAATCACAAGTAGTTGTGTAGTTGTAAAATGTCTATATTAGACTTACTTCATATTCTATTTTCGTGCTTCCTATCACTTTTTTTTTCCACTTTTCCAGCTGTTATTTTTGTCACTGCTTGACTCTATTTCCCCACAGAGATCTGTAAAATATTCTCATATCTCATTTCAAGCAGACATATAAATATATATGGCACAGAAGGAGCCACACGAGGAAGCAGAAAGGCAGAGAGTCAGATCCTGACAAATGGGAAAACTGACAGGTGGAGATAAAGCTGATGTGAAGAAGTGAAGGTAAAAGAGTTATCGTCAACTGACGGTGCTGGTCAAGCACCGGCATGACACCAGCAGATGTGACGCTGTTTGAAGCAGCTTGTCACCCTCCTGGTGGGCAGAGGGGAAGACTGATGGGCAGACAGGCCGTCCTGCTCCAGGGCTGCACTGATGGTCACGGGGGGGGGGGGGGTAAACTTCAAAGCAAAAGAAAATGCTAAAAACGACTTTAATCCTGTAAATAATAATATTGTTTGGTGGAAAGTATTTTCTCCTACAGTTGTTTTTTTTTCTATATCAAACATTCTTTAAAATGCATCTACTTCATAAAACGTGTGAAATTGTGCCTGTATATGATTTCTCTCATTCTCTGATAATAATAATAATAAAAAAAAAAACGAACATATTTACACTGAATTAAAGATGAGCTCCTAATTTCACCCTGACCCAGTGTTGCCATACAGTTTTTTCCCTCTGGTCCTCTGAAGAGAGACAGTATTTGTAACACAGAGTTTGAGCACGTGGGTCAAAGGTCAAGCTGGGCTATTTCACCTCTGGAGAAGGTGGAAGATCAGCGGCCCTTTTTTATGGCAGAGAAACAGCTGCTCTGTCGGCTGCATACTGCCTGCACACACACACACACACACACACACACACACACACACACACACACACGCGCATGTTGATGCGGAGGCAGAGGTTTGGTAAAATATGAAGAGAGGGGCAAAGGTCTCCTTCGTGTAAAACTAAAACAGTAATTATTCATGAAGCATACGCAAGTAAGGAGCACTGGTGTGTACTGTATGTGACCTCTTTACAAAAAGAAAACTCATTTTAACCAGTGCCACAAGATCAATAATACATATATGTGTACTGTATGTATGATATAATATATATATAATTAATATGTATAATACATATATAATATATATATTTATGTATGATATATATGTGTATACTGTATATGATCAGAGTAACACATTTCACCACAGACTTGCGCTGTTTTAAAATGTCAGTGCCCAGTCAATGACGATAGAGACTTTTTTTTTTTTTTTTTAACATGGGTATGAAGATTGAAGAAGTGGCTTTTTATGCGATTTGTCATTCAGCAAATTACACCAGTGATGATTATGGACAAATCTAATACCTGAGATCCCTTGGAGGGTCCATCTTCATGTCATCGGCAGAGCAGTACAAAGGAAACCATCAGAGAGTATCTTAAAAAAAAGATGAGAAACAATATTGATGAAGAGTCAAGGAAAAGTGGCACTCATCGTTCTTCTTTTCTAAATCCAGCTCATTTAATCAGTCGAATATAAAAACCAGGACCATGGAAGTTGATTTTAAAACCCATACTCTGGAAGGGGTTCACATATCACGCTGGACACAAGAGGACGAGCATAGCCAGGGTGGCTGTCGGAGCTGTGTTTTTGTGTTGTGTTAACCACATGCTGGTGCACACTGAGTTTTTACCCAGGCTCCTGTCTGGTCCGCCGCCCTGCTGTGACGGGGGTTTCTCTCTGACAGGGTCAGACGCTGTGGTTCCTCTGCAGGAGGCTGGACATGCGTGTCCTTCACTTGCTCCCTCCGCTTTCTTTTCTAATTCCCATCTCCTACTCTCCCTGCACCCACCCTTGAATCATCCGTCCGTCTCACTGTCCCCCTTCTGGTGCTTTACCTTCATCTTCACTGTCCACCACCTCTCTGTCTCCGTCTCTTGGTGTGCAGAAAGCATTAACCCTGCACAGAGGAGAGGTCAACACTGCCCTTACTAATCTGACCTACAGTCGTCTCCTTCCAGAGACAGACAGACGAGGAGGACAGGAAGTGTGATCACCCTGTTGTCAATTTCTCACACACACACACACACACGCACACACTTCCTTTCACAGTACATATAACGTGTTTCTAAAAGCACCAATAATAAATGTACTACATTTGTAAAGTGAAAGATGATCCAAATGCCAAAATGTAATCCCTCATTTAGGTAAAGTGTACAAACAGAATCTGCTTCCTGATCATTATAAATCTGGACAATTGTTATATTTTTGATGTGATATCATAAGGTCTAATCTGAGGGCCCAGACATAAAGCCCTGAATCATCAAGAATCACAGCTGGATTTCCTTCACTACAAACACAATGCGGAAATACAGCTTGGTGTTTAGGTCAAAGTCCAGCCTATGAGAACGATATGGCGGGTCAGATTCCGTCAAGCACAGGTTTTCATCACCTCGCGGTTTATATCACATGTTCTCTTCACGCCTGGGTTGTGATTGAAATTACAGGGCTGAGAAAAAACTATCAGCTCCACGCTGCTATTTTTAGAGCCGTATAATGGATGTCTTCACCCTCTTGGTTACATGGGAGGTCACAAAAGGAAATACTCGCATGCATGTTGTGCATTATATTGGCTGGGATTAAAGGGAAATATGGATTACAGAGGTCTCTGTGTGTGTGTGGTGTGTGTGGTGTGTGTGTGTGTGTGTGTGTGTCTGGGCTTGATGCCAGAGCTGCAGATCGACGTGTGTCACCTTGGGTCTCTTGATGGGAGACACTGAGTTATGAGGCCACAGCATCCCCGGCTTGTCAGCTGTTTCAAGAGGACCCACAATGCACTGCTGCCGCGCTGTCCCCTCAGAAGGCAATCTGCTCTCCAAGCTGCACATGTTAATTTTGTGTCAACGTCCACGGCTGCGCCTGTAAATTTAAATCACTGCAACAAATAAAAAAAGGTCAAAGGTCGAGGCTACGATAACTTGTTATTCTAGTGATCACAGATTGATAATGAGCTCGCTGAAGAGTCCGGGATACTTCATCAGAAAGGCTTGTTGGATATTTGAAGAGGAGAATTATGCTGTTACGGAGAATCTGCATTTTGAAAGAGGTCGCCTGAAAACTCAGAACAATTATTTATCAGTCAATCCCATTACTATTCCAATGTGACATGTTTAAAGCAGATATAATTGCAATTTCAGAAACCAAAGAGCAGAACGACTCAAATTCTTGATCTCTGCTGCCTCCTAGTGGACTGGTAAAGGATCAACTCTAAAAATGTCAGGATGCAACCTGACATGAAGGTAAAATTACTTTAAAGGCCAAATTTACCACTTACTTCATTCATTATGAAAGACAAATAAGTTGTGAGGGTTTTGCTTGAAATAAAAAACAGGTGTTAAACACACTATATCACACTTATATTATTATAATTACAATATTTTCTCTACGATGAGACATCCCTGGTGATGCCATTTACTCAGACACCCTCGGTCAGAGCTAATCTAAAAGAAATAAGAACTTCCACCCTCTCTGAAATGTCTTCAATTTAAATTTAAATTTGAGAGAGGGAGAGAAAAAAAATCGGAATTACTCGTAATGAAGAAGAGATTTATTTAACGAGACAGGCGTGGACTCTTTTCACCTGCATGCGAGCGGATGGGAATATACTGAGTGTGAGGCAGATCTCGTTTATCTCCTGGCCCACTTCTCTCTCTGACAGATGCAGATTGAGACGGGGGTTCAGGCAACATAAGTGGGTATAACTGGGAGGATCTGATGCCATTCTAAACACTCCCCTCAGGCCCGTGGCAGTCACGCTCCACTGCTGCTACAGTTTAAGCCAAGAACCAGGGCTTTATTTACTCCATGTGGACTCACCCGTTTTTAATAGTCACATAGAAAAGGATAAAGGGGATAAAAGGGGTTCCACTGAAAAGCGCTCTATTTACACAAATACAGTTTGTAAGGCCGACAGTACATGCTTTATCGTTTCCACGTTATACTTTATTTTAGTATTTGTGAGTTAAAAATACTTATTTTGAAGGGGAAACGGTAAACAGCACACACTGAGTAACAAGGTGAGGCGAGCTTCATCACAGTGTTCACATTCAGAAAGGCACGCTTCTAAAATAGAGAGCCTCGCATCCATTCTACATCGTGTTGACATTAGTTTCTTTTCTAAAGCCCACGAAATTGCTTTTTCTTTTTTTTTCTTCTTCTGAAGAGTCCTCTGCCCTGTCCGAGTTCAGATGAGCAGGAGACATTGTCATGCAAAGCCCAAGATGGGGGGGGCCTCTCAGAAAGCCTATAACATTCATCACGATGGTTACGGCGAACCTAAGGTGCCTATTGTCATGCAGTAGACTGTGCATGCATAACGGCGAGAGGACACACACACTTCCTCTGGGAGAAAACTCGACACAGTACGACAAACACCTAGCGCTGACGTGTTTGTATTTTTAAGCACAACATATTTCTGCAATATATTGCATGACTCACAAAACAACCCAACATCATTTTAGATTTTGGTGCAGTGGTGCTCAAACCCTCTAATGCTAAAGATGGGTAAATACTGTAGCCAAACTGCCTTTTGATGCAAAACCCCATATTCCTTTTTAGGAATATATGAAATGATGAAAAAATGTCAGGGGATAATGGATGGATCACTCCCGCACATTCAATTGCTCGGTAGCATTGACTGTAGGTTATTGCTGGTGAGGTATAGTGTAAAGTTTGAACAGCTCCATCAGACCCTTCATGTAACGCAGTCTAGCGGCATCATTTCGAAATGCCTGACAGCCCAGATGATTAAAAACTGATTTCTAAGCCACAGCAAAAATGTAAGAAATTGTAACATTGAGCCAACTTGACCACAGATATCAGTTTTCATATTCATCTAAACAACGTCACAAACTTGAACATGAATACACAGTTGTGAGACTGAACTCTGTGAGTAGAGTTAAGTTCTAGGTGCAACCGAGACCATAACCGGTGGGATATTATTCATATTCACCCTGGGTACAAAGTGCTGTCATGCTAATCTATGGCATCCAGACAAAGGGTAGGAGGTGGCTTTAAATGAAAAATAACACAATAAAAAACGTAATTCTAATATGCGATAAGGACGGAATGCAGGCAAAACAAAGATAGACGAGAGATAAAACAAATCAGACTCCGGTGATGACGATGACTGATAACATTTTGTTTTTTAAATATGAATCGCGGATTGATTTAAATTACTGGCATAATCTACGCGGGTTGAGACCTGTAGCTTGCAGGACCGGGTGAGAGTGAGAAGGGTTGTTTCGATGACGTTGGATGGACATTTTGAGGCCCGCACTGCAGAGGGGGCGGGATCAGAGGTCTAACTAACGGAGCACGGGTCATCCTTGCAGGGCTTGACGTCCCCCCGCAGCAACTGGATCATCACAGCCTTGGTCAGGTAGCTGGAGGTGCCTCGCTTTCCCACGGGGGGCGTGTTGTAGAAGGCCTCCATGCTATCCTGGGACAGAGACAACAGAGGAGGGAAGATGAAGGAAACATCCTTCAAAGATGGCGGCTGGTCACTGAAGTGCTTATTCGCATTGATTCATCCCAAGCTGCGAATACGCCGCGTAGGTTCACAGAAAGAAAGAGTGGGCGGAGTCCAGTTCCTCACAGGTGTTCACCAGCTCGGCCCGAGAAGCCGATTCTGAAAAGGAATGCTGAATCCACCACAGTAGACGTTCAGCTTCAAATATGAACGATGCTGCAAGGCAGCTATAAATGATGGAACCTGCTGCAATCTCACAGCACGGCGGAGCGGAACAAACACAGATTCCCGCCCCATTCGCTCCCACGTGTCCAGGCGCGAAGACAAATAAAATGTCACAGCTTCCTCACTTGGGTGGACGGGTCATAATCAGCAGATGAATTATTGAGCTGTGGAAAAAATTGGTGTGCGAGGTCACAATGGCTTTTAGCCTTTTTTTGGCAGCAAAAATAAATCAACTCATCTTCGAGACCATGTGAGATTTATTTTTTGTTTTTTGTTCAGATATTTGAATAAATTCCTTTGAGGTGTTTCGGAGATATTGCGCCCACGAGAACGGGCCAGATAAACCCAATACCTCTGTCCACGGCTCAGACTCGTGAAAACAAACTGGAAGGACTAAATCTGACAGATCTAATAAGGCTCTGTGGAATCGGAAGAGGTCTGTCTTGGCCTTTTTAAGCTGCCTTTAATTAAACTATCCCCCTTAGGTAAATGATCAGTGCATGGTGGGGAACAAAAGGTCAGTTTAGATTGGTAGCATATCAATTTAGAAAAGTGATGAGATATTTTTTGTGGTAGACACGTGTTGCCCGCAGGAGAACATGTGAGAATAGGAGGCTGGAGGAGAAAAAAAAGCTCTACCTTTTTCTCGACGCCTTCAGAGCTGCTGCCATCCTTCTGGAAATCATCGAAGGCTTCCTTCACCAGGCAGTCCAGATCCACCTTGTCGCTAAACTCCAGCTCCGGGTTTCTCTCCAGCAAGATGGACACCACCATCAGCAGCTGCTCCCACAGAGAAGAAAGGACAAGGTTGTGAGAAATAACAAGAAAATAACAATATCTATAGACTAAACGCTTTTTGAAGGTCTAAAATTGCGACTTTGCAAGGAAATCAAATTCAAATTTGTCCAATTTCATTTTCAATTTGATTTCAAGTGGATTCTGCTCCCCCTGTGCTGTCCAATGGAGAGGCGGCCCCTTACCTCCACGATGATCTGTCTGTACTCGGGCAGGACGATGTTCTTCAGCGTGTCCTCCACCAGCAGGGAGAAGTTCATCTCATACATGGTCATGTCCGACAGCGTGGGTTGCTGCACAGTTTGTTTTTAAGTAACACCACATCATTTACATAAGCCAGTTATTATGTGTGTGTGTCATTATACTACTGTGAACAGATTTGTTGTGTCTCCTCCACATTTTGCAGTCAAGCTGAGATTTGTTTTGCTTTCGGCTCCGACATACACAGTGTCATCAGCTGTATTCATGTCGGTACCTGCGGGAGGTGAGTCCCGGCCACCAGGATGCCGTTGGGGGTCCTCTCCAGGATCTGCCACACTCGGTCATAGAAGCCCAGAGGGGTGCGGTTCAGAGAGCCATCGATCTGCCGCCTGTTCAGCCAAGACCTGAGGGGAAACCAGGCAGAAACTGCTGGAGCGATTCTGACGTACGGGAATACAATGGTGAAGGCCATTGTGCGGGAGGAAATTGTGTATGACGCGGCGTGTATCAGATGAGATGAGATAAGATAAAGCTTTTAATAATTCCCACCGGGAAATTGGGAGGCGGCGGCAGCTGCAGATAAAAAGATGTAGATGTAGACAAGAGGATCAAATAATAAACCAAGAAGCGAAATGGCTGATAAAAGAAAATTCAGTGCAGATAAAGGCGGGTTTTTGTTGTGGTTGGGGTGAGGAGAATCATGGGTAACGAGGAGCATCCCCGTGTGTTTGAGGAGTACCTGTCCGTGCGCTGAGGCTGCAGCACGTCCAGCAGCAGCTGCTTGATGTCGCTGGGGGACAGCTGGTAGATGTCCTGGGGCGGCATGTCCCCCGCACGGATCTTCAGCTCGTGCTTCATGGCCTGCACGATCCAACTGGAGACAGACACACGCACACGCACACACGGTCCCGATTTTACTCACTCGCTGTGTCTTCCATTTCACCTGCTTCGACGATTGACACGTACAGGTTGCTTTCACGTTTCAGGGTTTAAACGCTACGCTGCATTTACCGCTTTTATGGTTATTTTTTTAATCTTTTTATGAGCACAGTTTTTTTTGTCTGAGACCGAAAAAATTTCCTAACCATCAACTGCCCTCGGTAATTGTTGTACCCATGATAAACAAATTGGCAAATCTTGATCCACGTCTTTGAATTTTCCTTGCTTGGCTGGAAAAATCTCACTCTGCACTTTTAGCTCATATGCAAGTTGTCATTTGCGTGGACCTGGACATTTGGCAGCTCTAAGTATTGAGCAATGTTTCGTGTCCAGTGGTCTGAGCACCAGGGAAGAAGCATTTTAAAAGAAATCCAAGCTAAAGCCCCTCTTTCGCACAGCAGCTATTCCACACCCCCACCGACCGTGTTGACCCTGGCTTCCTCCTACCCGACTCTGATCTTCAGCATGCCGCTGAACAGCTCCGGGTTGTTGGAGATGATCCAGCCGATGTGGATGACCAGCTCCTGCTGGAGCACGGCCTCCCGCTCCCCGCCCTGAGGGGAGCACCTGCTGTAAATGATGCCCTGGATGACCCCCGGGGACAGCGGGTTGGAGATCACCTCCTCCTCCAGACCGAAGAGGCCGAGGGTCACCTGGTACACGCACACACACACACACACAAAACCCAACATCCAGTTAGAAGGTGGAGTGGGAGAATCAGTACATGAATAGACTTGCATGTGCACACAATCCTTCCTCCCAGTTGCAATTCCCACAAGTATCCTCCCTGCATCACTCTGAAATTGGCCCCCTCTCCAGCAGTCGCATTTAAAGTGAGCAGGAAAAAATATATAAAATTACAGATCCCGAGATTGCTCTTTTGTGTTTTGTTCCGTCTGAAAGCCATCTCATGAAAATGACACCTCGGCAATCTGGCTGATGAGGGGACACACTTTTATCCGGGCTGATGAAATCCGGGACTTTGGAGACGAAGATGCATCATTCATCTTCACATCTAAAGCGGAGCTCCTGATTTCCAGAAATAAAGTTCAAGAAATGACAAGCTTTGAATTTGAGGGGGGAACCCAAAGCTGGATTTTTCAATGTGGAAGAGAAATTGGATCAAAAATGGAGTCAGAATTGACTTAAATGGGGCGGTGCCCCTCATTCCTTCCGACTGAGGTGTTATTGTAAGCAGAGGAACACAGACGTGTGCAATTTTAAAATCAGCCTTTTCCAATCATGTTTGAAAGGAGCATTCCCCTCCGGTAGGCAATCTCTATGCAGATTCACACCTTGAGCCACTTCAGCATAATGAAATGCCTAAAACTGTTCAGATTGGGGAAAAAAAAAACAAAAGTGAAAGAGATAACCGACACTCTTGAGAGGAGGCTAATCTCTGAATAACACTTGACAGGAAATGATGCCCCCCCCCCCAAATTAATTCAGCGATAAGTTGGATGAGGGGAGTGGCGTCGGACAAAAGTGCCGCGCCACAATACATCAATCGACCGGCGGAGTGTGTCTAGACACGGGGACACGGTGCATATTTAGGTTCTTATAGGGTGGTCATGCAGGCGCACACACAAACACTCAGAAACTGGAGGTGAGCTGTGGTGAGGAATAGGAGCATGCAACGACTCTATAGTGCCCATAGGATGACAGCATGAGGAGCTGATTAGTGCATATTTCCATTTTTTCTAATCAGTGAACATTAAAATCCCTGTCCTGACATGACATTTTTTTAGAAGTGAAAAAAAAAAATAAATAAAAGGGTTCAGTTGCCGCTCAGGTTGACTTACCTGCTTGCCATGCACTAAAACACTAGTTATACTGGGGGCAAGACTGTCCACTAGCTTAGTTAGGAGACTGGCAGCAAGACGGACAACAGACCTAGTGGGTGAAAAGAAACAAGAACATTTTTTTTTTTTTTTTTAATCGTGACAGATAAAAAGCTTAGATCTAAGAATCTTGTCTTCATTTGTTATATATAAGGCTGAGGAGCGAGCTACTGCAGCCTTACGAGAGCATGTATTGTTGTTATTATATGTACAGTATAGTTTTAGAATTGAAATGAAACAGAACTACATTTACGATGACTAATATTGGAAAAAACATCTAAAAATTTAATTTAATTATTAAAAAAAGGAAAGGAATCCTCCCCCAGAAGTTGCTAGACGCTTTTTTTTCTCTTAATATGCCCCGAATTCACAAAGTATCCAAACAGAAGGAAAATGAAAACAAAATCCACAAGACTGCCGACCCCAAATCCATAAATTCTAAATTTTCTGGCATACAAACAAAAATAAAGATTGTTGTTAATCCCAGATTTATTCATTTAATCAATTAAGTCATCCGAAGACCAAATAAAAGTTTTTAAAGCTTCCCACAAATGTATTTTTTAATGTTCACTAATTTTGGAATACATTTTTCCACAAGAGTGTGTGCAGCCTTCAAACTGCCGGAATCCTATGCGGAAGAAGCAGCACTCATTATCTGCGGTTATCTCCACTCGGTCGCCCTCAGCCAGGGTCGCTACACACACATACACACACACACACCAACACACAAACACACACACACACACACACACACACACACACACACACACACACACACACACACACACACACACACACACACACACACACACACACACACACATGGAGTAAAGCCATCCTCACAGAAGCAGTGAACAAATGGAGTGATTTCACTAATGGGGCCATGAATATAATCAGCAGAAAAACAACATCCTCTTATTATATGCTGAGAACAACACTGCGTGTGTGTGTGTGTGCGCGCGCGTTTATTCAGTGCCTAAAATTGTGGAAATATGTGCATCTTGAGCACAAAGAATACAAAGGCAACTGAACTCTAATGTTTAGAAGGCATGATGTGGTAATGCTTTGTGGGGGAACCTATTTCAAGCTTGACTTCCTGGCCCATGTTAGGGAAATGAAAAAGTAAATTGAAATTGAGTTTTGATGCCATTTCCCAGTAAGTTTGGAAATAAGCCTCCAGGCCTTTTTCTTCCCCTCTCCGTAGGATAATCAAAAAAAAATAAAAAATACTATCAATTATTAAAACAGCATATAACATAAGTGCAAACCGCGGACATAGAGGCACAACTGACAACTCAAGATGGAAACAAAAGCTCGCATGAGACAACCCTGGACACTATTAAGCCAATTCTTGGTGAGTCAGGCCGGCAGTATACCACAAACAACATAGACATGTTGCATTTTTCTATTTAAACTCATTTTCACACATTTTTTTTTTCCATTTCTTTCCAACTCTATAAAATGGATCTTGTCAGGTTGGAAAGCTTCCTCTCTACAGAAGCCCAGCGTGGACAAACCAACTCTTCAACGCCTTTTGCTTGTATCTGTCCCATGGAGGCCACCATAGTTTCTACTACACAGGTGGAAGTGGCAGATGAGGCGAGTGGTGTGTGCAACTCCACCGTTCGATGCCAATAAATCCTTCCCCGCTGAACCTTTCATTCCTTTGTGCTGCTTTCAGTGGACTTCTGCACAGTTCCACTAATTACTATATAACGTAATATCAACTTATTTCCAACTAATATCACATCGTATATCCAACAGCCAAACTCTCTTTGTTTTGGAGCATACAGCCGGCCTTAACAGCGCGAGGGGCCAGCCTCTGTGATGGTTAATGGAGAGACGAAGCAACAAGCTGCTGTTCACATCCCAAATCCACGAGGACTCGGCCTCGTCGGCTCGGTCAAACTGGTGAATTTGTGAGAGGTTCAGGTTCATCACGTGTATTTTGCGATCTATTTTTGAACGATGTCTATTCTTTTTTCTGTCTGTGGCTATGTAGGCTGCATCCATCGAGGTGCTTATTCACATAAGCTACCGGGGTAGCAGAAATACTTTTTAATACTTGAGTTAATTATCCAAATTTGCCGATTAAAAATGGGCCAATTAAAAAAATACGGTTGTTCTGTGGGAAACGTAATGCAGGACTGGCTGAACCTCACACAGCTCTAAAAGAATCCAACATGCAGACCCTTCTTCCTGACCTTGCTGGAACGTTACCTGTTTCCCATGCACCAGTATGGTAGTGATGTGAGGGGCTATAGAGCTGGCAAACTTCTTGATAATGGCGGCAGCATGGCGCACGGCCAGCCTGCGATTCCACCAGATTACATAACGGTTATTTAAACGCGTAAAAGAGAGAGAAGATTTTGTGAGGACGACAAGTGCCTAAAGAGAAAAGGTTTGGCTGATGTTACTTTGGTCAAGGGGACCTCAAAATCATCGCATGTCATCTTCTGACATGACTAAAAAAAATTTAATTAACACTAAATCATTCATTGTAGAAATTATTCTTTTTAACTCCATGATTTCTAATATATGATATATCTAGGCAAACGTAAGGATTTGTGTATGTGTGTGAGAATGTCAGACCAAAGCTTTCTGCTGCCAGCTATTCTGTAGATCCTCTCCAGCTCAGCCATGAGGTCCTCTGGAATCACAAAGGTGTTTGTGTTGAAGCATCTATTCAAATTAGCAAAGCTGAAGACACTTCTGGATCCATTAAAGTGGACGACACTCACCGTCTTTGGCGAGGAAGTCAGGTCCTTCTCTCCTGAGGAGGATGGCTGCAAGCTGAGCCTGACTGGCCAAGCAGTTCGATTCCTGCACAATGACACACACACACACACACACTAAGCTAAGTTGCTGCACGCTTATACGTTTACTCATGCCTAAAAACATTTGAACATAAACATAAATCGAGTTTGTCGTAACAAGCCACTCTGAGATTATTAGGGATTTTTGTATATAATCTTATACATGATTTTATGTCAAAAACACTGAACTGCTTAAATCAATGGAAAACAAACTCTTAAGACTTAAAATGTCTACAATCCTGACTAGTTTACGACACTATACAGATGGCAAAATGTATTATTTAATAAATTAAAATCTGTTCCATCTGATGGAGAGCTACAAGTCCTGGTGTCAATTATATTTGTCATTTTTTTTGTTGGTCCAGATTTTTGTATTCATACTTTTTAATGGTAGTTAATATACATAAACGTACGTGGAACTTCAGCATGATCTCATTGGTGGGTTTGTTGAGCCACTCCTCCACACTGATCTCGGGCTGCTGCTCCAGGTCCGAGGCGTTGGGCGTGCTCATCTGTCTCTTCACCTTGGAGTGTTTAGGCAACTCCAGCTCTTCAAAGCTTTTAAACTCTGAGATCCTTCGTGCACATACACACAGACGTGCTACGTTAAGTGTGAGCTTTTTCGCATGTAGACGGGAGATCCAACATGCAGTACGTGCTTTTTTTATTTCACGTTTGAAGCAAAAAATAAATAAAAAATGTTGCCACGGTTTCCTTTGCCATTTTTTATTTCACGCTAAACTGAGTTATTGATCCGGAAAATAAAGTCAAAATTGAATCCGTGGTTTCCGTGTCACCTATTTCTAAATATAATTAGGACAGAGGCATAAAACAACCTCTGACGCATCAAGCATGAAAACTAAATGAAGCTCTTACTCTGCCTCGTTAACGCGCAGGAAGTCCAACTGCTCCACCACGGCTCCAGATATCAGCGTCTAAAAGGTTGACGAGGAAAAAATTATAATAATTTGAAACGTGATCACATAAGAGATTCCACGGTAAGAAATGCATGAGGATATAACACTATAAAGGGCGAGACCATGGCCCAACACCAGCAGAGGGAAGGGTGTCAAGTTCTTATCAGCCCTTCCAACTGAAGGCAAGTGCAAAACAAAAATAAGAGGAGTATAGGAGCCATCCTGCTCCCCATAACAATGAGATGATGAAGGGGGGATCTCTGTGGTGTGAATAGCAAACAGGAAATAATCCAAAGAATAACTTAAAAGCAAAACCAAATGGAAAAAAAAAGGGTCTGAACACCACAAATAATCTGGGAGAGAAGTTGTCATGAGTTTGACAAAGACGCACCTTAAAAGTGACTAATTAGATAATAATTTTCGCTTAAACATCCATGTTGATAATTTGCATGTATTAAACCAACTATTGATCTTACCCTGGGTACGACATTATTTTCATTAAAGAATTGATCTAGTGTCGCAATATTGATATGATATTACAATGCTCAAGTGCATAGTTGCCTGTTTTCCTCGAACTGCAGAAATTCTAAATAACCATTTGCAACAGTTGCTAACAGACATTAGTTAGATTCACTCTTCTTTTGGCTCTCTCCAAGAAAGACAAATTCAGCTGCGAAATCCCCAATTTAAATTATTGTTGTCATTCCGGTGTTCTTTTCCGAACCCACACACAAAGCTTCAGCCCAAACAATTTTTTTTTTTTTTAAACAGCCCAGGCTCAGACGAGCTTCACCCTCCCGAGGCACACAGAAAAAAAGACTGCCTTAAAAATTCAATCTGACAGAGCCAGTTCTAAACAAAGATACACAGAGCGCTGCTGTGTGGAACTTAAGGTCTGGAATTAGCTTTTAGTTTGTTTTTGTTTTTGTTTTTTTTTACCAGGGAGAGAGATGAATCCCCGAAACAGGATTTGTTCAAATATTTGTGCCATTTAACTCTATTTCCGAGACAGCTGTAATATCCTCCGTTACTGCGGCAACACAGGAGAGCAGGTGGCACATTTCCCTCCTGACAGACACTTCAATGAAAACCCTTCACAATGCGAAAACTATCAAAACTGTTGACACGACAGTAACACTCATCCACTCGGGTGGATTTGAATGATCTAACATGACTGATCCTCTCGGTGAAATGTTCATTATAGCAGAGAAACAGATGCTGGTTGGGAAATATGGTAAATATATACACGTATGTGTAAACCCTGGGTGTATTTACGTAATACAGTAATATCATTAAAATTAAAAAAATAAAAATAAAAGTCAAGAAATCCAGGCCAAGTATTTATATGCGGTTTTATCATAATTACAATTATGTTTATTCATTAATTACATAACCTAATTAATTTGCTCTTTTTTTTGTAATTATAGTCCTTGCTTTTGTAATTTAAAACTCTCAACTTGAAACGCTTCAAATATAATCCATTAAGAAAAGTGACGTTTTTGAGTGAGAGCAGGATGAAAACATACAAGACTAAACACATTCCCCCATAATAAGCTAAATGCATTAATTGGAGCCACAAACCTGAAGCCTGTCCACGTGAACTTTGACCCCTCCAATGTTGCCCTTCTTGAAAGATGCCAGCATGTCCAACACTGGGTTGAAGCGGCTTCCCCTGGGGAGGTAGAAGTCAAAAGGTTCAAAAGTATCATTTCTGTTATTATATTTATATATTTCAAATCAGTGTAAAACCTAAAGACATGTGTGTGAAATAACCACAGCCGAGGCCTCTGAATATGTCGGCCGCACTTCAGCCGAACCCCTCAGTGTTTTTTTTTGTTTTTTTTCCCCGTTCCGCTGTCACCGTCTATACAGGCCATCATCCCGATCAATAACAAACTAATGACTATTGAGTTGCGTCTGGGAGAAGCCACTGACTAATTCCAGCCGCTGCCGTGTGGCCGTAGGAGCGTCTGCAGCACATTTAACATACGGTTCCTTGGATAAAGCTCAATACGGCTGTAAACGGCCCGCCGGCCGAGCTACAGTGAAACAAATGAGAGGCATTATCACCCAATCAGTAAGCACACACAGACGCACCTTCCTGCTATAAAGATAAATAGAGTACACTGAAGGGGGACAGACGTAGAGACCACCGTGAGAGAGAAAAAATTGGATCACAAAAAAACTAAATTGCACTCTGACTGTCCAGATATTTCGTGTCAGACCTCAGCCACTACCAGACAGAAGAAGGAGATAGAAGATGATATATCGAGAGATAAAGAGAGGGAGGAATCCGGTGGGGAAAAAAAGCTATCAGAGGACAGGAAGACGGAAAGAAAAAAAGATCAAATCGCTATTATGGAGTGTTTGTATTACTTGATGTTATCCTCGCGGATGAGAACCAGGAAGAGAGGACGCCCCTGCATCTTCCAGCACTGTTTGATGAACTGCAGGGCGTTCTGCAAACACACGCACACGCACGTTTTAGATTGGCACGCCGCTGGTTCCAAGGTTTCTGCACCCACTGTTCATGAGCAGGAAGCGAAGCGGGGGCCATTTCTGCAGTTCAATCTGCTCACTGGGCAAACGGCTCAAAGTTTAAACCCCAACCGCAAGTTTTAAAGTCTTCAAAACATGTAACAAACTAGAACAGGCAGGTGACACAACTTAAAACAGATTCAACATTTGTCATAAAGAAAGGCTGGAAAATGGCCAGAATGTAACTGAATCCATCTTGGATTGAGAATGGAAACATTCCAATCCACGGCTTTACCAAAGATGAAACCCGTTTGTATTCAGCTCTATCTTGTTCATATATATTATATTATACAACACACACTTGGTGTGTAAATTGTATTTCAAATGATTTTACAATTCATGCAATAGCACATCTTAGGTATTTAAGATTTACGGGCACATAAAGGTAGCCGAGGTGCCACGGCACAGCTAAGTTCCCAAAAAATGTGGCCCCGACTTACCGTGATGTCGTCAATCAGCAGCATCACATCCTGGGACAAGTAAAAGTCACTTAGATCGAACACGATTGGGTAGCACACCACTGTCTTTCCGAGAATACGATAAATCTGTAGGGAGACACACACGAACACACTATTGCATTAGAAGACGGATTGCTCACAAGTAGCCACGCATACATTATTCTGGGCAGCGTATAAAACAAGCCATCAATCCTCCGATAAAATGGACACAGGAGAAGCTACACAACCACTCCTGATAAGATACGCACGCACGCACACACCCACCCACCCACCCACCCACACATGCGCACGCACACCCACACACACACACACACAGAGATACAGTACATAGACATACGTACAAATGCCCCTTTCACACGTACAGGTGGCCACAGGGTCAACGACTCGCACACACAGACACACTGATGGTGATAATGTCCTCTGGCAGTCTGCCATTGTCCCCATAAATGTTCCATTATATGATTGTCTTCATCATTCATTTGGTTGGCGAGGCCTTTGTTTGAGAAATCTGCTACGGCTCAACATACGGTATTTGCCGGTGCTACGACCTTCATTTTAGGAGCCGCCACACGTAGCACATACTGTACGCACGCACGCTCCCACGGCTATAGGCTGCACACAAACAGACACACACCCACCCACACACACAACGTGCCTGACAGCGACTTAGCATTTCAAATGCGACCGGTCCTGAGAAGGAGCAGAATCTGCTCCGCATTCACTGATGCGTAAACTGTGCACCTGAGAAGGAGGAAGATTCCTGAATCTGATTATTATTATTTTTTTATATTTGTGTGTCCCCATTTCTGAGCTGTAGTTGCATACATTCCACCTCAGTGCTAGGTGGAATGTATGCAGATCGATCCATGGGAGGCGTGTCACCGGTCACCCACGACCTGTGCAGCAGGGCAACGTGTGTGTGTGTGTGTGTGTGTGTGTGTGTCTGTGTTTGTTTGTGCACGTGTGTGTGTACATGTGTGTGTGTGTAGGTATGTGTGCATTCATTTGTATACCTTGCAGGTCCCGATGCAGCCCACGGGCCTCTCTGGACGTCCACTCAACCCCAGCTTGTTATTGATGGCGAGGAACCGGTATGCCTGCAGGAAGAGAGAGTCACATTCACATTCTGATCACACGGCAACACAACGATGCACACATTACTGCGAGTCTTTGTGGTGTCAGAAAAATAATAAAAAAAAAACGCTATCACATCATTGCTTTGAGATTTAAAAAATATATATATTTGGACATTTGAAATGTCAAGCGGCACAGTTGCACTTCTTGCTGTGATGACAGTGCCAGTCCATCATCCCTCCGTCCGGCTGAGACATTTGTGTTGTTGCCGGCTAACAATCTGAAACCACCTCCATATGGCGGAGTCACCTCGTGATATTAGCTCGGTAATGTTATGAGACGTGGCGATAATGAAAGGTCCCCGTGCTGCCATCAGTGGCGTGCTTAGTGGAGCCGAGTGCACCCCTGGGCACCGGAGCTGATAGCCGTCTTGTAGCGAGACGTAGAGAGCCGAGTCCTCGTCACAATAACTACACGGCAGCATGCTGTTTCATACAGTTTCCATGTGTCATTTAAAAAAAAAAAAAAAACATTCACAGCACGGGTGGGTGGGGCGTTCACACCGATTTCATCTCAACAACTGTGGATGATGTCAGCTGAAATGATGAAATTTGGACTAAACTCTACAATCTTGTTACTGTAAAAAAAATGATCTCAAATAAAAATATTAAACTCAAACTTTATTCAGCCGGGGGACAGGCCAAGATGCTGCATAATTGACGTTTGCAGAGGGCTCGTCAAATCAAAAACAGAGGACAAAGCCATGCGCCCCCCCCCCCACACTTCTGAAATGCATTTAAAGATGGCATCATGAGTGACAGAAAAAAAAAATACTCTTGTTTCCACAGTGCTGCTTCGGTGCTTCAGATAAAAGCTTTATGCTGCTCGTCATAACACAGAGAAAGAGAGGGAGAGGGAGAGAGAGGGAGAGAGTGGACATTGATTTTTCAGTGGTGTGACACTGTGCGGTTGTGTGCGTTCTGGGCATCACGCGTGTGTCCTCTGATGCGTCTGGCTTAGTGTGAAACCGGAGTACTTATTCCCACCGCGCCACTGCCAATGAATTCTAAATTTAAATATCCTGTCATGAAAACGGCATCAGCACGCCCACACACACTGGAGTGGCACTGCAGGAAATGGGCCTGTCAATCCTGGCCGTGCCGCATTCTGCCGCCTCAAAGGTGCATTACAGAGCGGTGGCCAAAAGGTGGCGCTCTCTCACTCCCGTGCACTTTGCTCAAACAGCGGGGGAAGTCACAGGTTGGATATGAAAAATATATATATATTTAAAAAAAAATGGAACTGAACAAAAGGCACAGCACACCTTGGGTTGGGGGGGAAAAAGAGAGAGAGAAATGTTGGTGGAGAATAAAGCGGCATAGCAAATCACTGGCCAAACAGACCCAGCTTGAGAGGTGGAGAGGGTTAAAGTGAGGGAGGCTGGAGGACCCCCTCTGCACCCGGCGCGTTCCCGTGTGCAGAATAACAACGAAGGACGACGACGCGTCAAAGCATCCTTTCATTCCATCTGACCGAGGAGGGAAGCGTCATATAAAGCTGCGGCTCACATGGTCGCGAGGTGCGAGAAGTGTACAACTGCCTATTACTTACGAAAACTCTCCATTCACCACAGAAATGTAGAACTTCTTTTCGTTTGACCAATTCTGGGGGCCCTGAATAGTCTCAATGTACCGGTGCAAAGAGTACGTGTGCAGGTAGGGGATTGGCACCTTGCCAAAAGAATTTGGGATGAAACTTTCTGCTTTTGAAAGTTTTTTTTTTTTTGTTAACACTGGGCTTGCACCATAAAATGCTTTTATTCTTACATGTTTGTCTAAAACCCCTGATGTTCATATCTGCACCGGGTTGTGAGTTGCAGAGTTGTAATTGTTATTCACATGAGGTGGATTTCTATTTCAAAACTGCAATGTTGGTATAACATTCATTTGGCTTGCATTTTCACGTGAGCTATTGTATTATACTCTTAGACACTAATATACTATATTCTGTTTTTACTTTGTGTAAAGTGTTGAAAGTTAATTCGGTCTAACTAGTAGGCTCGTGCTCTTTGCAACAGACGTGTGGAAGTTGGAAAAATCTTTTGCTTGTTCCGGGTGCTGAGTGAAAAGAAAACATGTGAAGAGAGTAAAAGATTCCAGAAAGCAAAAATATCAGTTTTCCCCCCCAAAAAAAGGGAAAGATGCAAAAGCAAAAAAAGAAAATAGGGAGGGAGGTTATTTTTGTGCAAACCAGTGATTTGGGAAGGGGACAAGCTTTGGATTGTACGGGTGGGAATAACACATTGCAAAAATGTAATTGCCACTCTCCCAATCGTCGGGCAGCTGTTGTCAACACAATCGAGTGTGCGCGTGGAGAAGGAGGTGAGGCGAGTGCACGCAGCCTGCAGCGCCGGTGACTCCCAGATAAACCGATTCTGTCGAGGAAGAAAAGTCCGTCTGAGCTCAGGATTTAATATTCCGCACGGGGCCAGCTCTGACTCACAACTGCACATCCATCTGAGAGGCACAGCACCAGAGAGAGGCACACGCGGGAGAGGAGCGGGGGGGGGGAAGTAAGAGGTATGACAGTTCAAAGGCAGATGATAGAAGCTGGAGGGGAGAGTTGTTTGGTGTAATTGACGTAATGGAGGCGGGACAGGAAGTGAGGCCGAGAGGGGCGAGCGAGCTCAGAGGGGGTCGTGTCTCAGCTGGAGAGATGATACGATGGGGGCAAGAAAAAAAAAAAAATGTCACAGAGCAGACACGTCGGCTGAGGAAACAAAGGGCGAGGGAGGACTTTTAGTGGCAGGATAGAGAGAGAGAGAGAGAGAGAGAGAGAGAGAGAGAGAAGACTAAGGGAGAGAGAGAGGGAGAGAGAGAAGACTAAGGGAGAGAGAGAGACTTCAAAGAGCAAATATGCAAATTTGGTGACAGAGTCTGGAGAAGAGACGGAGCACGGAGTGATGCACGCTGGGAGAGAGAGAGAGGGGGAGAGAGAGAGGGAGAGAGAGAGAGAGAGGGAGAGAGAGAAGACTAAGGGAGAGAGAGAGACTTCAAAGAGCAAATATGCAAATTTGGTGACAGAGTCTGGAGAAGAGACGGAGCACGGAGTGATGCACGCTGGGGGAGTGAGTCGGTGAGCTGGGAGCGGCGGCTGGTGGCAGAGGCGTGACAGTCCTGTCCGCTGCAGAGTGGACAGGACGAGACTACAGAAGACCAGCAAAGTATCTGGGCTGTAGCAGACCCAGCGTTTTGTTCTATATAAATATTGGAATATTTTGGTTAAATTCGGAGAGATTTTTTGGTGTGCACGGTTTACACAATTGCACACTCACAGATTGGAGACCAATCAAAATGGTATCGAGTCCCACCTCTATTGTGCGCTGTCTCTTTCCTGAGATGACAAGCACATCAGGTTGCTAAATACATTTAGAGTGATTTACATTAAAAAAAAGTTGGCGCTGGGGAAAAGATTAGAGCTTGGGTGAGCAAACAGAATGAAGAAAGATTTGTTTGTATATATAAAAAAAAAAACAATAAATAGGAGAATAAGAATAGGACCCTAGAGTACATAAAAAAAAAAAAACACTCTGCTCCATGCATGTCCAAACGGCCCGGAGAGAGAGAAACAACGCCAGCTGCGCCATCATGACGATCAATCAACACCAACAATCACTGTTGGAATAATCAATCACTGCGACCAATCCGCAGCTTTAGCCGTGATTGATGGGCCAATCGGGAAGGGAAAAATCCTGAGAGCAGAAAATCTCAGCGTGACAAGAAAGATGGACCGAGCGAGGCCAGGTTCTGCGGGGGTATCGATAGGTGAACTGTAATCTGGCCGACTGTACGATTGATTAGTGTGGTGGTGGTGGTGGTGGTGGTGGTGGTGGGGGGGGGGGGGGCGCCATCGACGGCCTGTCGGGGGGGGGGGGGGGGGGGGGGGGGGGGGGGGGGGGGGGGGGGGGCGCCATCGACGGCCTGTCACCACTCCCTTCCTTTCCCTTCAGATTTCCCTTTCAGTCGCTCACCATAGACCCGGGAATCCCTGGGAATCTCTTTCGGCGAGGCTGTTGAACACATCGGCTACTCACGCTTTGCAAAAGTCCCTGCAAAAAACTCGGTGAGACTTCAACGGCGGTGACATGCCCCTCCCCCCCGAACATCGACCGGTTAGTCGCGGCTGAGCGACTGCTACTAGGCACGGCGGGTTTATAAAGATTTGACTACATGTTGAAGCTGTGGGCAAAGTCGGCTCGGAGGAATATTCCGGATATGAAGAGTTTGGAGGATGGGGTCATTTTCTTTCTTTTTCAAATTGAAGAACGCAAAATAATACCGTAAAAAAAAGGAAATGACAGAGTTTGGGGCTATTGGCGGTTCCTGCCGAGACCAGAAGCTAGAATATTTTAACACCTGCCTCAACAGCTGCCATCGAGGACTGAAGAGCCCGCTTGGCTCATCCCTGAAGTCAGGCTCCAATTGTTACCTTGACCAGTTCTTTCTGAGGCCAGATCTGGATTGGCTCCACCTGCTGGGGCGTCTGGGTCTGAATGCCATAGGTGTTCAGGAACACCTGCAATCTGTGTCACGCACAGAGAAGAAGAAGAAAAAAAAATTGCGTTGGGAAATTTTAAGCATTTTTTAATGGAGCACCGGTTAGAAAAAAAGAAATAAAATAAATATATCTGTTGATCTAATAAATAATATACATTTTGTGTGAATCCTTTCTATTATAAATCCTCGATGTCTTGCTGTTTGGTGGGTTATATGAGAGTGCGAGAATAGCGCAGTGAGATCCACACAATCTCAGCAGCAGTAATTGAAGCTTCAGGTTAACAGGCTTCACAGTTGCTTGACCCTGTTTAACACGCACACTCCCACACACTTTACACATGTATCCCAGTGCGCCCACGCACGCACGCACGCACAGACACGCACACACGCACAGGCGCACACACACACACACACACACACACGCAAACACACATTGACAGTCGAGGGTAAAGGTCAAGCTGAGCTGCAGCTCTGTGAGCTCGCCACAATTACTACACTCACAGCTGAATAGGAAGGAGAGAGAGAAACGAACCACATGTAATGGCCTGCAACACATTAAGACACACACACACACACACAGACACACATATACAGTACATTACCTCTGGCTCTCTGCAATGAGGGCCACATGGATCACAACGTCATTCTCTATGGGACCCTGTGAAAGAGGCAGAAGAGAGAAAATGAACCACACGCCCTGCTACATGTTGCATCAGCACTGATGTTACATATATAAATGTATAAATATTTTGTTGATTTTGTGAATATTTGTAAATGCACACTGGAAGTAAGGCAAACCTGTTTCATCTGTTGATTTGGGGTCTATTTTTAATTCTTTTTTTTTTCTTCCTCGCTTTTAAAATGCTGCTCGCCTCATGATGATATTAATGATGCCTGTAAAATACAACATTCCGTCGCTACCTCGACAACAAACGTGCACAGCGGTCAAATGCTGAGGAGGTGTGACACGGCTGGGACCGACTGCACACCACACTCGGTGAATAACCAACCAAGGCTCACTACATGGATCAGAACTATTCTCTCCACTTGGTGCCCACACAGTGGGATGAATTGAAATGACGTCCAATGTAGAAGGGCGATATACAGACAACATGAGCATGAAAAGCATGCACATTCATTTTGAGGCTTTTTACATGCGCATCTGCAGGTTGCAGCTTCTCTAATGAGGGGACTTTTTTCAATATTTGGCTCGAGACTATGACTCATGGTTAAGTTGAGTTGATTTTCAACCAACTTTGCATTTAAACGCCTCAGCTCTAGTTTTATGACATACACACAAATGGTGATAAGTATAATATAATATTAGAATTATATAAGTATAATAATCAATTTGAGTTATTGTACATACAGCATGTAGGTGTATAAATATATATCTATATACAGTCATTTCATGTCATGAAGGGGACAAAGCTGGTTTGTTGTACCCGTAACCTCTTTTTGAAGTGCCTGTGCTGATACAAAACCGAAGCTGCAAAAAAACCTGGCTTTTCATTTTGTTTTTCATAGAAAGAAAAAAAGTCAAGGTAACGCAACACAACACACCATCCAGACAGTAACAACACGTCGCTCAGAGAGCGCGCAATGCAGAGTGTGAGAGACAACATGAAAGACGGAGAAGAATAACAGAGGGAAGAGTCGTTCCAGTGGCTTGCTCTGTTGTAATCACAGATGTTTTTTTTTTTTACTTGTGGAGGGGAAGAGTGGAAAACAGACAAGCCACGTCGCACTCTTTTGTCTCTGATTGGAGTGAATCACATGAATGATGCAAATGAAAGAAAAAAGGCAGAGAGAGAACTCACATTTTTGAACTTTCCGGTGAAAAAGCTAAGATTGCAGCAGTGTGATGTTTTTTTTTTAAAACAGGAAGTGAGAATAAGGAGAATAAAACCGCATCACTGTCGCCACAACACTTTTATTTCGGTGCGTTCCCCTGCTCATATTTATACGTCCATATATTTGACATAGACTCGTGCGCATATCTCAATTTGGGCCGTGTTTACAAGCCGGATTTAGGTGCGACAGTGTTTTATCTCATGTGCCGTACTCACATTTTTCCTCGTAACTTATTCATGATAGGTTTATGGATGTTAACAAATGTCCTCCTGTCTCTCTCTCTCGCTTCTTCCCCGTCTGAGAATTGTGTTTCTTTTTATTTTAAAGCACAAGTAAATGTGTCTCTGCGTGTCCTTCAGTGCCTTTCATCTTCCGCTCATTTATTTCTGATAGTCCCATTTGTGTGCGTGTGTGTGTGTGTGTGTGTGTGTGTGTGTGTGTGTGGAAGTGAAATGTGAGCAAACATCATCATCTCCTAAGCGCTGAGTGACAGCACACTTAGGAAGCAAACAGGACTCACAGGAGCAGCGGCCTTTCATCTCGCTCTCATTGTGGGTCCACACACAAACACACATCTGTCTGTAATTCCTTGTGAGGACATTATTTACATCATGCATACTCTAGCTTCATATTATTTGGCCATCAAAACTGAATGCCCAAATCCAACCCTCACCCTAAGATAAGTGGATTCGGCCAGTGACCAAATTCAAATGTCCACACTCTCTCTAAGGTCTAAAAATCAATCTGGTCCTCTCTAAGAGAGAGAGGGGGGGCGGGGAGCCATTTTGTTTTGTCGATTTTTGGCTCGCTGTAGCCAACATCCTCATTTTGATCAATCACCGAGAGAATGCGGCCGGCTGAGTCGAAGAGAAGAAATGGCTGAGCAGAAATGCGTGCTGATGAATGACGGAGCCACGGCTCCTGAATTGCTGCGATGAAACTCTCATTAGCGCTGGTCTCTGAGCAGACAAAGGACTCATTTGGCAAAAGGACAAGGTATGAAAATGCATAATGGAGACGAGGGAAAAAACGCGCTGCCACCCTCTCCGACTGGCGCTACAACTTTGCCGACAGACAACCGTAATATACCACAATGCAAAAAAAACCCACAATGCATAGTGTGATATCAAAAATGTGCCAGATGGAAATATCCTGCTCACCAGGTGAGAGGTTTTCATTCCTTAAACATAAACAAAACACTTAAACATAAAAAAAAAATACACACAGAGGCAAGAGCAACCCTGAAAATATGTTTTCACGGGAGGTTTAGGGGTCAAAGTGTAAGTGGACATCCCGCAACCAATCAACAACGCAGCACTGGTCCTGAATGAAATCATTTACCAACCACTGAGTTTGGCCTTTCCACTGACTTCACAAAGTTGGAAAAATGCTACGAAGTAATTATTATTAACTGGAGACCCCTCGTAGGAGGAGAGCTGGAAAAGACTGAGCTTAGTTTAGGCCTTCCTGCAGGACTTGGCAGGTGGCGAGAGCAGCCTGCCCGGACAAAAACGTACGCCCACTGAAATCCAGCCAAGAGATTTGAGTGTGGAAATGAAAACAACTGGGGAAAAAAAAAAAAAAAAAAACGGGCAAAAATGTGGCAAAATATACAGAGGAGAGTCTGGTTTCGGCCTGAGCAAGTCGTGCTGGTTTTTAAACCACTGTGCCACAGACTTGTGTATCTAAAGACCATCTACAGAAGAGAATTACCAATCAATCCACAATCAATGACACAACTAAATGATAGACTGTGGTGCTTAAGGCACAGAGATTAATTACTTTGGTCTGAGGCATTCAAGGATCTTTCTGCTGCAGCAGCACCAGGACATTAGTCTCCGAAACAACAGCTCGGCAGTCCCGCAGAAACAGCTGAGAGGCCGGGCCAGAGAAATATTCGAATATTATTCTAAGATGATAAAGCTGCTGCTATTTTATCTTACCCCACTGTAAAAAATAAAAAAAATATATAAAAATAAGAAGCAATGATCTCAACATTCCGTGTCATTAATTTAACATCGTTGCACACCTACATGTATATATTTCTATGTTCCGACCCACTGCGACTACAGCGAGAGGCCTGATGGGAGAGAGGGCTCATGGCACATTTTCTATGAAGACCAGAAGTTTTTAGGGAACTTTTTTTTGTTGGCAGAGTTGAATAAGGAAGATGAATTTACACAAAAATACCAAGGAAACCGATTTCAGAAAACTGCACAATATGACCTCTGACATGGGAGAAGCTCAGGACATCCACCCGGAGGAGGAGGTGAAGAATCAGACACGTGCTGCTGATGAGTTTCAGGCCCTCACGGACGCGGCACAGCAAAAGTGACAACATTTCACCGTTTTCTGCCGTGAGTCCCTGCAGAACCGAAATGAATTTCAGCTCCGCTTCATTTGACTTTTTGTCCACAATGAAAAGCAGTCAGTTGTGACAAAAGATGAGAAGTGTGTCCGAGTTCCTTTTTTTCCCCCTCCTTCATCCTGTCTTTCCTTCTATCCCACCTCATTTTTCTAATTTTTCTTTCTTTCTTTTTCTTTGATCATGCACATCTGCCTTATTTTCCTCCTAAACTAACAAAACCTTTCCCAGTCACATGTCAGATGTTTCTGCTTGTCTGTAATAAAATCAAAACTCAACGACAGGATTATAAGTACCTGGAAACTCTTGCATAACGATAAGTCTGAAAAGCAGGTGACTGACAAATCACCAAGAACCAAACAACTGGAAAGATTAATATTGTTTTTTTTTTTCCTACAGTCGCAATTCTCTGGTTTCGTTTTCAATCAGTGGTACTGATACGGAAGAGCAGCACTAAAACTGCCTGCTGCACGTTTAAGAATAGAATATAGCATTTAAAATGATTCATGAAAAGCACTGAAGAGACAGGAAGTGCAGGTGGGAGTAGCGGGTGCTCGTGTCTGCAGTCAGACAGCAACGGCAGCTGGATCTCTAAGCATGTGAGTGTTTACGCAAGCGCGGCGCTGAATGTCCCCGTGAATGTCTACTTATCAGAGGTAACATTCACAGACCCACACACAACACACAAACACACACACAGTCAGATAGGGATTTTTTTTTTTTAATGGCAGAGTAACTGATGGGCTTACGCTCTTTTGTTGGCTGTTCTCTCTTTTAGCTCACTATTTAATCGTTTAAATAAATCTCAGCGAGCGCATTAAAACTACTCTCTCTCTCTCTCTCTTTCTCTCTCTATCTTTTAACTGAAAGCGACTGCAGCGCTATTTCAAGGTCAGGTCCCCTCACATTTTTTTTCTTCCTTTTTCCGGCTGGCAAAGCGCCGCCACACGAGGAAGGCAGCTTCAAGCGAGCATCACATCACAAAGGAATAAAACATTCAGAGACTCTCATGAAGTTAAAAAAGCAATTGAACAAATTTACCCCCAACCTTAAAAAAACGATTGGAATGAAATATATAATCCCTTCTTTTCATGCCGCTGCACAGACAAATGACTCCAGGACTCAGTATCGTCCCCAAGAAGTTGGCCTGTGTGCCGCTTAAGAGATTCATATTTTGATTAGGCTATTTCAACAAGGAAGTGAAGGAGGGAAGGAGGGGGGGCGGGGGGGGGGGGCATGAAAGAGATGCAAAGTCCTTTTCAATTTATGATGTTGGAGAGGAAAACGCCTGTTTAAAGTTTGATCCTCTCAAAAGGTCATCTGCTGGCAATGAAGACGACCATGACGAGGATCTGTCACAGTTTTTAAATTGAACCGAATCGGAAGAATGCTGCGACATGGAGGAAAAAAGAAACAGCGGTGGGAAGTCAAGCATGGAGAGAGAGAGATGGAGAGAGAGAGAGAGGGGGGGGGGGTGGCATGGAGGTTTGAGGAAGGTGGAACCACCCCAGCCAGTGAAGAATTGGATTGCATGGCAGTGGCGGGTGTAATTGTGAAAGTGGCCATACATTGCTCCCTGGACTCAGCTCAGAAATATTATCCTCCGCCAGAGTCAAGCAGCAGAGAGTGAAGAAAAATTCATAAAATCCGCCTAGGCGCTATAACATTTACATGACCTAAAGGAAATGCGCTCCTAAAAAAAAAAAAAAAAAAAAAAAAAGGCTTCTCCCTTTAAAAAGGTAAACGATATCCTGGTAACATATACAGAAAATCCGATGTAAATCACCTAAAACATTAATAACCGGCCATGAATGTGATAATAACATGATATACATATAGATATAGATATATATTATATCTATATATAGATATATATTTATATATATTATAAATGTGATGTTATGTTTTTTCCTGGTGTATCATTTTGGATCATAACTTGGCAACCCATTCCAAGTCATTCCAAAGCAAAAACATTGACTCTCTGATCTGCCACAGGGTAAATGCGTGTGTGAGATCTAATGCATTCATGCCGCCTGACAATGACCCCCGAACAGATACATACGTGTGAGGCACACTCACACAGACACACACACACTCAGATCTTTGCACGACGTCACAAACGTTGGTCACAGATGGGCAAAAATGGTTCCCATGTTCTCTCTCTCTGGTTCGGACAAAAGGGGGAAAAAAAAAAGCTCCGGAAAATGTGAGACAATTAAACAGACTGCACCGTCGTGCTTGATGCCAGAGGAGTCGTCCCAAGCGCTTCCCTTTGTACTCAGAGACCGGATCCGAGGTGAAATCGGAAGTATTTGTGACAGTTGAAAAGCCTCCGAGCGCAGACGCAGCTGCTGTCAGGCGGGGGACGCGTCTGTCACCCGTCAGTCAGCCGGTCTGTGGTCAGTACCATGACGTCAACATCCATCGCCGTAAACACGAAGTCCCCAAAACGTTTCAGTCGTAACGCTACAGACCCGTCGTCCTCTATCGTCTCCGTCGCGCACCTTGAAAACCACACGTGACTTGGTTTCGGAACAATAGCTGGAAACGTCAAGATACACAGCGACTTGTAAAAGATTTGACCATTTTACTTTTTCACATGCGCGACACTGCAGGGCCACAGCTGTGTCCCTGGTTTCGGTATGTCTCATTAAATTCCAGCAGGCCTAAAAATAATAAGAATACATCCAAAATACAGCCCCATTGAGTTGGGCCTGAGCCTGCAGACTTGTCAGCGGTGCCCACCAACACAAAGCGCGTCTGCCCCCCCCCCGACACAAAACCGCCTCATTCATCTGAGACACTGAGCACGGTGGCAGGAAGTGTTGATGTACCTTAATGTGTGAGGAAGGTGACAGGCCTTTGTTGAAGTGGGGGGTTGGCATGAACTCAGCACGGCAGGTTCTAATATTTGATCTCAGCTCGGGTTTGTTTTGGTTTTTTTTTATACCCTCCTCCCCGAGGCTGTGTATCCTGGCGGCTTGTTTTTTTTTTTTTTTCTGTCGTTTCCGCTCAATCCTCGTAGAAACAGGAAGATACCGCACACCAGAACTGTCCAATGACACCCGGCAGGGAGACAAACCGAAGCTATCAGACAACACTAATGGCTCCCCCGTGGCTCCAGGTGCACCTGTTGAGTTGTGTAGTTACAAAAAAAAAAGGAAGAAAAGCACTGTCCTTCTGAGAGTGTGTATTAAACTAGATTTTGCGTGCGTTGGTACGAGGTGCGATCGGCGCGTGTGTTAACGCATGCAAAGTGTGCGACTACGTCCGAGTGATGGCAGGGTCTCCAGCACTCTCAATGTGTGTGGGTGTGTGTGCGAAGATGCAAATGAGAAAAAAAACCTGTGCAGGTTGGCAAGAACACTATGTGGTAAAAATAACTGCACGAGGTGGAGGTTGGGTATTTACACATTTGTCACGCGTCTCTCCAGATGAGCGATATAATGAGATGACTGTCTTTCTCCATTTGCAGACACTGAAACGCAGCTTTCTAAAAATATATACATCAAGCTCCATTTAACACACTCACCAGTCCGACGGTAAATGGAGTGGCAGGAGGAAGCCGGGTCACCTCTCCACCTGATAATTATCCACCCCACAGATTCTCAGGCACGTCTTTAACGTGCCGCTTCAGAGTGAAACTGCCTTTTTCCCCGCGTGATCTACGGCAGTAACGAACGAAAAGCTTATGGATTTCACACATCTGCGCTTGTTTACACAGCATTTCTCGTGGAAGAGCCGAGAGCACTTGGAGAAACGTATATTTGGTTGAACCACCTGGCCCCCGACCAATTCGTCACCTCCGCAGTGGAGCACCTCCGCAGTCGGGCCTTAAAAGAAAGGTATAAATCTGTATTTAATGCATTTGTAAGCTACAACGGCGGCTTGTTGATTAAAGGTGAGAGCCGCACTGACAAGCTGATTTCCACTGGGATCAGAAGCGTCAGCGACTCTGACATGTGGCAGGAAGTGGCTGGAATCGCTGCTCTGGAGTTGTGGTCACTTGGAAGCTGAAAAAAGCTGCCAGATAAAAATCTGGTCATCGCTCTATTTTTTTTCCAGCTCCCCGCCCCCACACACACACACACTCCGCCTCCAAGGACGTATGTTTGTTTGTTCCCCGAGCGTCACGATCCAATCGAGGGGCCTCTCCTGACCCAAGTCTTATCTGATTGATGAGTGACGGCTCCTGCACAGTGGACCACATTGCCACTTTTCCATTAACCTTGTTTTTATGAAGTGCCATATGTATATATAAAAAGATGTGAGAGGAATCTGACAGAAGCCGAGGGTTCCTAGAGTTCTCAGCGTTAGCAGTCGAGGGGTGAGTTTGCTTTGTTTCTGCTGCGCACAATTCCTGCCTGTGCCCCCGTGCTGCGTTTGTGGCTGTGCGTGGGCTGTTGGATTCACAGAAGATTCACAGAGACAGATGGAGAAAAACATAAAGCCTGAACGAAAGACCAGGCCAACGGAGAGAAAACGCGACACTCTGCCTGAGCAGCCCGGGCCGATTAAGGGTGGAACATTAAAAAAGCAAGTGTGCGGCATACGGCACATCACCGACTCGTTCACTTTTATTGCTATTCGCCGCGTCCCAGAATCCCCGGCTGCGTATTAGTGCGCGTTTGTCAGTGGGACGTCAAGGCCAGGCTCCTCGGAGTGCGTTTGATCTGACTCGCTCTCGGAGCCCCGGAAACTCAATACCTCTCATGCGGAACATAAAACATGCCCAGCACGGTTGACCAATGCTCTAACACAAGGAAAGCTGCCCTTGTAGACAGCTTTTTAAAAAAAATATATATTCATTTTCAAATATTAGTGCACGTGGGTGCCGGCAGCACTGTGGTGATGCATTTTCGCTGATTTTGCGTACAAAATCTCAGTTGTGTAACTTCATGTCACCGCCTCATATTATATTTATCATGACCGAGGCTCATTAGGGCAGCAAAATATTTCCTGTACATCACGCTCCCCCAAGCATCAAAGTTGCATACAAAAACTTCCCCACCCCACTAATGCTAGTTGTGCCAGGCCGAACCCACGTTTCCTTCCTTCCATGATGCAAATTTAATACGTATTTCCTGCACCTACAGCGGGGTCCGAGACCACTTTCCCCACATGTGTAATATGGGGATGTGTGCTGCGTAATCACTATTAAATTCAGGGCCATATAAAATTGATGCTGTGTTTTTACACATGCCGGAGACCTAGTGCTCGGGCAAAAATATTCAAAAGTGCTGCTACGTCAGCGGCAAGTGACTTATTCTGCAGGGCACCGCTGGCTTCTGTAGTCACGGCAGGATTTGTGTCACAACAAGATCAAAGATACGTGACAAAAGAACACGTAAATAAATGCAAAAAAAACAAAAAAACATTTAATAGCTCTGTAATCTTAAAAATGAGCTAAATTAATCCAGCGGCTGATTTGTATTCCGGGGAGAAATGATGCCATTGCAGATGCAAACATCTGATACTCAGAGCTCAATGCCGTGCCATGACATCCTGCTGTTAGTTTCTAAATTGGATGTGACAAAAATTGTGTGTCATTTGCGAGACACATTAACTATTCAAAGTGGTATTTGGAGGTTATATGTGGTTCTCCCTCCATCCTGAATGGGACAGTTTGATTTCCAAATGACCCTGAGGTGACCTTGTGGAAGCCCATATGTGGAACCCAACGGGAGGATATTGCGGGTCATTCATGGGTGTAATATTGTGCACCTCATCTCATTGTCCCCAGCAGCGGGATGAAATCACGCAGGGACTTTAAGTGGTAGCATCACATTTGGAGGGAATGGAAGTATGAATAATACACACCGTACACAACAAGCTTGCGTAGAGATGGAGCGAGATAGTAATATGGAAAGAGGACATGCATAACACACACTTTTTTTTTTCTGGTTACACAAAATGGGGTTGTAAATTATACACATACACACACAAGAAACAAATCAAGCTTTAACTGCATGTGAAAGCTCAGCACGCCCATGTGCCTCTGCTGCCCGCAGACCAAACACTAGACGTCAATGATGCAGAGGCAACAAGACAGCGACACACACACAGAGACACACACGAAAACACAAAATGCATTCCTTAAAGCAGAACACAGTAAGCAAACAGAGTGCAACTACCTCCGCCTACTTCCCTGTTTGCCAATTTTCTTTTCCTCCCCTCTCTCATTTTTTGTGCTCTGTCGACACCACATGTATGCCGAGTGTCTCGCTGAGAAGGTGTGAGTGAGACACACAGGAATAAAAATAGAAAAAAAGAGAGAAGTAACAAAAAACAGTAAGTAACAATAATAGAGATGTTAAAAAAGGAAACCAATTGTGGGACAGTGGGACTCTGCGAGGGGGCAACCACATGAATAAAAAAACCCCACTTCATTTCCCCCGGCTGAGGCCAGCACACAGGTACGCTTTGAAAAGGAAAGTTTGATAAATTCCCAACTCCCAGGGAAATAAAGTACGGTGGAAGTTTCCCGTTTGAAATCTCAGAGACGCCCAGGGGAAAAATAAATCACTGCAACACCTATAATCACTGGCGATGTGATTTGATGTCTAAAACCACCATTACCTTGATTATAGCAACAAAAACAGCAAAGAGCCAAATTAATAAAAATGAATTGGAATGCTGGTTTATACACCCTGGTTCCAATATAATTTGGGGAAGTGTAAACACAATGTAGGATGTTGCCACGGTGATTAACATTGACCATGGATGTAATATAGGAACTGGTGACCGGACCCAGAGATGGCGCCCACCCTCTTTAATGAAATGTACTTGTGGAGCTAAAAAAAAAAGTGTTTCTATCTTCGGGGCATACAGGCTGCATGTGCACATTCGTGTTTCCAGCTCGGGTTAGAAAAAAACACGCTGTAGCTGCACCAACTGTAACCACATATAAACACGCCGCAACAAGTGGACAACTTGCGATGCAGAAGACACAATAAGATTAGGAGGCAAGACGTGGCGCAACAAGGAGAACCATCTTCAGACAAATGGCCACATCTGGCGAGAGAGGTAAAGCGGAGCTAATCATGGCAATGTGCGTATGGTGCCTGTATTTGTCTGAGTTACTGTGTGACCCTGAGAAGACGAGCATGGAATCAATGGGGTTCAAAGGGGTTAATGGGTTCTCACCAGCACCAAGGATTCTCTGTCTCTCCCGCCCGTCCCTGTGCGTCCCCCCTCCGTCCACGCTCGGCAGACACGGCCCATTTTACCGTGTGAAACATTCACCACGCTGAATTCGCATTAACCACGGGAACAAGTTGTCACCTCTTTAATAACCTCGTTAACCAGTCGTGCAGATTCGTGCGGCGCAGTTTCAAGTGGCCTCGAAAAGATAGCGCTTTTTCCCTGGCCTGTTTTTTTTTTTCCCTTTTTTTCCCTTTTGACATTTTTAAATGACAATTTGAACGTCTCACCAGTTTCTACTTTCCAATTCCCTTTTTTTGGAAAAAGTAAAACTAATAGTAGTAAAACTATTCATTCAAACGTTCATTGAATTGGACCGCATGCAGCTCAACACATCAAAGTGGATGGGATAGGCTTCCGTTGATGGGCTGCATGCTGAGCAGTGTCTGCTGCCTTCCCAGGCCGGACTCTCGGCACGTTGTCACGCTGCCAGAAGTCCACATTACAATACAATAAGTGTTTGTTGCGATCAAACTTCAGCTCTACCTGCGGGGAGTCGGCTCACACTGCATGCCGGTTTTAGAGCAGGATTCATGAAAGCAATTGTGCTGCCAGCCAAAGAGATCTGCAGGTATTCATTCCGCTTCCTTACAGGGAAACAACACGCTGCATCTCCTGATACAAGTGAACAAAGTCTGATCAGAAAAGTCGTAAATCTGTGAATTCAGCCCTTCAGGAACACAAAGTCAGAGGTTTGTCTGCGGACGCTGTAGGCTGTGTTAGGAGAGATTATGGAGCATCCCAATTCATCTGATCAAAATGAAAAATGTATTTAAAAAGATAACAGTTGAATGCCCTAAGCAAATAACAAATGCGTGTTATTAATGTACCTTTTACAAAAAAAAAATCAAGCAGTAACCGAAGCCATATGCGAAAGCTCGGGCATCGACAGTCAGGGCTTCATCAGGCCTCAGTTTGCTTCTTTAAGGTAGGTGAGAAATGATCATTATGAGGAGCAAGGTGATGAAAATGTTGACTGTGGAAGTAAAGGAAGGATCAGAATGTAAAGAGCAAACCCTGAATGCCAAGGTTCAGCTGACTCAGAAGGTGCGGTGAGGTAACACACTGGCTACCTTTGGACACGCTGTGAAGACATACTCAACTCATGCCACTTTCCTTGCCTAAGTTGAAAAATCAAAAGCCAGCACAGCGATGACAAGAGACAAAGCAAATGTCTCTATACAGCTTTAAATGTCACAACATTTGAGTGATTAACAGAGTCTAACGGGGCCTTCCCTGTAAGATGAATATTGATATACCCAACAGAGTTAAATCATGACATTTTTAAATGACAATTTGTACGGCTCTCTGGTTTCTACTTTGTCTTTGTTTTTCCTGTTCCTCTTTCTCCCCGCAGCCCACTTTGCTTCAGTCTGACATTGGACCTATACTCTCATGCACCAGCTTATCAGCCCGGCTACAAAGAGCAGAAATTCGACATCAGGGTAAAAGGAGCAGAACGGGACGTATCATTCCACGCCGTAGAGCAAAGAGAAAAGGATTCTGGGTCTGTGTGATCCTCAGAGCCGCTGGCTGACTCAGATATGGATTAAACAGAGGCTGCGTGTGAAGGAGATGAACTGGGTTCAATTCTCCTCCGCAACACTGGCCTTTTGGCAAGGTAAAGAAAAGATTAGACCAGGCCGGAAGCGTGGTGATGAACGAATGTTGAATTCAAACGCTGAATGACACAACAAAGTGAGCAGGGCCCAGTAGTAGAATGCAAACGCACATATCTACTGTTCACCCACTACACAAGCCAACTGGAATCAAGCTTTCAAAGTGTCCATGGAATAAAAAAAATTACGTTACAATACAAAACAGCCCATTCTCCACAGATATAAACAGATGGCCTACTCAATGTGTGCGTGAGAGCATCACTGACCATTTGGTCTGTGAATAAACTCTAATGAGGTTTAGTTTGAGAACATGGACGGGGGGAAAAAAAGAGGAAAACCATGTTCAAATCAAACCTAATACCTGTTCAATATTTAAGTTTAAGTGAACTTTCAGGTCAAGTGACGGGGGACAGCTAGAGTTGAGCTGAATTTAGTGATGTTTATCAACACTGGGAAGACGTATTTTTTATGTTAAAAAGGGTTAAACACAGGGCTCTGCTTTTTAAATGTATGGTTTGAATGCCACAGGCGGGGTTGCCTCTTAAAATCCGGACACGATCAGGCTTGTAAAGAAATTATTACAATTGTAAAAAGAACATAATAAATATAAATAACAGACACGGAGCTTTTGTTTTTTTTCCTGCACAACAAGTGGGCAGTCCATTTATAGCCCACTCGGCGACTCTGAAGCAGGAAGCAATTACAGCTACTCAAATGCTCCGTTTAGTCATATTTATAAGGGCGAGTAAAATTTTACAAGGAGCACTCGAATGTAGTGGGACCCTAAGAATAAACATCCATGGTGCTATGAGTACTAAAGACTGCGAGTGGTGAAAATGAAAAAGGGCAATCAATCCCGGGAGCAATTAAAGCCTACCTGGTTGGAGTATCGCATGCTGACGTTGCGCTGGTCCTGGCGGGGAACGTAGCGGTGGATTGGATCGATATCTTTAGGGCTGATCAGCTCATCCGCTGGAATGTAAACGCACACAGACAATAAACATACAATTCATAAACAACAATACAAAGCACACAAAGAAAAGATGAATGTTTAAACTACCTTAAAAATCACAGTGGATGAGTTGAACTGCATTGTGTGAAGAAAGATCGTTTTGTGCGTTTTAACCGTTTAACCATTTCCCGATGTCCGAGTGACACGGGACCAAGACCAGCGTGTTTCGCATCCATAACCCCCTAATACCAACCAAAATCCACTCTAATAACCCCTATAATTGTGGAACTAGCCTTAGGGTTTTAGTGAAGGGTCACTGCTAAAAAGATGAAAGTTGGTACTGGAGGGTTTTCAGGGACCCCGAACGCACTGGTCATGGTCCCGTGTTGCTCAGACACCAGGAAGTGGGCGAAAGTGCGAGATCGGCTTGTGCGTCTTGCCCATTTACCCATTTCCCAATGTCCGAGCAAAACGGGACCAAGACCAGCGCGTTCGGCATCCATGAAAACCCCCTAGTACCAACTTTCATCTTCCTAGCAGCGACCCTTCACCAAAACCCTAACCC